>VWZY01005366.1:0-14940 GCA_013399075.1 Chloroceryle aenea
GGAGACCTAGTCAAAAATGCAATGCTGTGATAAAGTGCTAACCTCTCACCGTTGTTTGATGGGGCTAAGATGCAGTCATTCTTCCTCCACTTCAAAAGTAACTATTTTAGGGAAACAGTGCTTCTTTCATGCTCCCCCTTCCCCACTTACTCTCTTTCCCCTGTTGTGTATCTGAATGCATTTTTTATGTACATTTCCATTTTTATTTTGCATTCTCTATTCACCTGCCACTGTAGCTGCTGGGATTCATCACACAACTCACCTCTTCCAGTGACTTAGTGGCCACTGAAACCCCAGCCTGTGAAACCCAGCTTCCTGCCACAAGGGCTGCTGAACTCAGCGGGAATATTTGCAATTGAGGTCACCAATCACCTGCTATGGGCCACTGCCTGAGACAGCCAAGTAGAGCAACTGTCTTGGGTGTTATCTGTGGCTGCCCTCCACTTAAGACTCCTGGAAAACTGGATCAGTTTATCAACAAGCTTGTAGAAGTGATGTTATAGTATTTAAGTGGTGAAGATCTCTTACCTCAGGCATTTTCCCCCTTCCAGGAAAATTCTGTAAGGGTGAAGGGGTATGTATTCTTCCAGGGAATGGTTCAGTTCAGCAACACCTCTAATTTTTTACTCGGTTCTTAAGGGCAGTCCCAGAAAGCTTTCATTTGAGCCAAGACTCACTTAGAGAAAGGGTCAATTTTCCTGAAATATTTAAGAAGAAAGGTTCATAGCTTTAAAGCGGTTTAAAGACATGACTTCCCATGCAGTGTAAATCAGAATCCCTTTTGATGTCAGAGAGATTTAGGCTCTACCTATCTTCAAATATCTTGGCTTGCTCACCTAGATGCATTTACAAACCTGGCCTTAGCAGCTTTCATTAGTCCATTAGCAGGTCTCTGAGCATAAAGAACATGTACCCCACAGTGCAAATATTGTTAGCAATGCACCTGTTAAGTTCAGGTAATTCCAGCATGGATCCTATTCTCACCATGCCTTGCACCTAGCCAATCTGTCCTCCCTGGAGGCACGTACCAGCCCAGCCCAACCAAGCCTCCATCCCCTTTTGCAACCTGCAAGTACAGGCTCAGAGCAAAATAATGTCCCTGTCTGCATCAAACCAACAAAATCTTTTCCTTCCACCGCAGCCCACAGAAGGAAGGTCTGCGCCTGCTCCCTCTCTGACCATGGCAGCTGCAGCCACAGTGATGTCCCCTATGAAGTAATACCCATGGGCAAGAAGGGGTACGTCTTGCAATCTGTTTTGAGAGGCAGCTATGCCAACTGACTCTCCAGAGCCTGCAGACTGGCTGGCTGGTTGCCTTCGGCCCGGATGGGCTGGGGATCAGCTGAGGCCTCCCAGATTTCCTTGACATGGCACGCTCTCAGTGTGGTCCTGTGCTCTGTCCTTTTCCTCCTTCTCCCTAGCCCCAACCCAGGCTGCTGCTGTCTTTCACAAAATCCATAGAAATATAATTATCACAGAGATGTCTGCCTCTAGCGATTTTTTTCCTTTGGAAATAATTATAATTGGCTGTGGCAGTTAAAAACTTATCGGTGTAGACAGATGACAGACAGCACAATCACATAAGCTTCCCTCTGAGAAAATAAAGCTAAAACCCATTTATCATCCTAGCTGAGAACAAAGGGCTCTGAAGAGCTAGGCTGTGAAAACACAGAGAGAAGACTGTTACGCTCACAGATTAAATCTGCGGTAGGTAACCAAGCTGAAGCAGTCCATTACTGTGGTAATTATAATAATATTACTTCTCTCATCTGAAGAATCCCCAGCTAGGCACATATCACCCCATTCAGAGGCAGTGACTGATGTCCCAAGAGATTAATTAAGTGGCTGGAAGCCACGTGAGCCTAAAGAGCAACTGCACCACAGACACAGAAAAATATAAGCATAGTGTCTGTAAGGTCTGCTCGCACTGGGATCCAAAGCTGGGCATGGATCACCTACTCCTGGAGTAAGTCATTAATTACCCTTGCCCAAAGAGTGGAAAAGTTTTGATTCCTAGGTGTACTCTCTCCAAGGCGCAAAGTATCCTGGAGCCATCATGTGACAGCTCACATGCCACCCCCAGGAATTATTTAAACAACTCATACCATTCCTGAGATATTTTTGTGAAAGTGAAAGCTGGGTGAGGAAAACGGTTGTCCTATGGAAGCTGTTGACTACCTAGTATGTGTGAACAGGGGATAACCTCAAATTCCACGGGATATGCTTGGATCTAATGGCATTTGCATAGGCACAAAGAGAGATACTGTTAGTGTGCAATCAGCTGCTGTACAGGTTATGGGGGAGGGCTAAGAAATGGACTGAGATGGGGGAGGATGGGAGAGGTACAGTCAGAGGAATACCAGGTACAGAACTGCCTAAAATGTTTTCTATAGCTCTGGTTCCTAGGTTTACAAACAACCTGCCAAAGAAGGAAGTAACTGACATGCCTCATGTGTCACCACACTAATGCCACTGCTATTTCACTTGGCTCAGTGCATGCATTTCACTGGCAAACTCTTCTGCCTTTGGATAAAACTGTGGATAGTTTCTACTTTTTTTTTTTATTATTATTATTTTTTTTAAAATAATCTTCTTGTCTCCAAACAGATTTGCCTGGTTAGATTTCCCCTTCTAGCTAAAAAAAGAAATTAGACTGATCTCTTCTGGCAGCTGTGAAATGGTTGCATATTGTGTATGTTTTCTTGATGAGCTTGCATGAAATGGAATTTGGTTTTCTTTTGATGGATACACCACTTTGAGCACAATATCCTCACAAGATTTGCAAGTGTTTCTGTTTTTTTTTAGATAATTTTTATGTGCATGTAATGTCATGCATGCTATTTCTATACAGCATTGCAAACAGTGCACAAAGCTGCTTGAACAGGGACATGGAACCTACTGAGGAATGTTTCCCCAGCAAACACACAATATGATTTGTGATGGTGTTTTGTTTGCTAATCTCAAAGTGTCAGTCAATGGCAAAAATTCCACGAGATTCAGGTATTAATTGTTATCACTTCCCAGAGCCAAATTCAGGCACTGTATATGAAACTGGCTGTGCTGGGCCTGCCCTGAGAGAATTTGACCCTGCATCCTGTAATGACAGCGCCCAGACATGGATACCTGGGGAAGAGGGCAGACCTATAGAGTAGTTCTTGCTTTCTTGCTTCCTTGGCCTCCAGTCTTTTTTAGCTCAGACTCCCTGAGCTCCTGATTCTGGGTGAATTAGAGCCTACAACAGAGAGAAAGAAAGTTCCTCTGAAGGCAACAGAGATTACACTGAAAAGTACACCGTGGGTGAGTGTGATCGCTCTGTCTTCTTATACGGTTATGTGCACGAGCTTCAGTCTAGCCTGAATTTCAGGGTAACTATTAGTAAGAATAACCTCAGTGAATGACAAGGGAGATGTTCTGAGACAACAGGGAAAAGCCCAAAATTTGTATAAAAGGATAATAATATTATAAGAGATCTTTAGTATTATAACATTAGGAGATAAAGTGGCTGGCATTCTGCCGTTCTTTTGTCCAATGTTTCATTAAGTCATGAAAGTCTTTTTTGAAATTAGAGTCTGGAGGGGGCTGTGGGCAAGGAGTCTATTCTCTCTTGAAATTAAAAGCTTTTGTGAAGTGGCATTATTTAATTGTTTCTCTGAGAGGACTTAGCAAAATCAAATGCAAGAAACACTGGGCACTGTAATAATAGGTAGAGTATTTTGGTTTTAATTACTATGTACTGTTGTCCTGCCCAGTGACCCTCTTCACTACTGGCAGGAGCCATTAGTGGATAATGGGGAGTCACAGACTCTGGCCTTGGAGGCTGCAGCTGGAGCTGGGTTAACTGTGGATTGACAACATAAAACTCCCCCGTGCCTACCTTTTCTCTGTTTCCTATGCTGTGTCTTCCCAAGGGGCTGCTCAGCCAGCTGCGTGGGGTGGGTGGACAGAAGATGCTCCTATGGGATTAGTTCTCAGGCTGCTCTGTGAGCTGTTCCTGCTCACACTGCTCACTGCAGTCTGGCAACTCAGGCTGGAGAAGTGATTGAGAGCTGTCGATAAGAAGAAAGAAACGGCAACTGAACCTGCCCAGTGCAGCTTCCTGTTAGATTAGTAGTAAAGCTGAGGTCATGGGGCTTTACATTTGGCTTTTCCTATTGTGACTACCAGCAGAGTGCTGCATCTCCTCATCCCAGTGCCTACCTGTACAGCTGAGCAGCTGTTAAAGCTTGGGCTACAAGGCTTTCAGAGCCAGTGTAGGCAGTCCACGAGGCATTGCCTTCTCCAGCTTGGTGGACCTCTGTGGAGCTAGGAGTCTTCTCAGGCACACGTCTAGGGCATGGAGAAGTGTGGTTGGTCTGTGGCTCTGGGGCAGGTTGCCAGGGATGCAGGCAGATCTTCAGCCAAACCGTAGCCTGAACTCTGCAACTGCCTTGTTTTGAGTACAGCATTTTGGCCTCATCTGTGGGCATTTTTCCACCTGATTTTGGTTACACAGGAGTATTTCCAACCAGCTTGTCATCACAAGTCTTCAGTTTGGAGTAGAGACAAAGAAACAAGGAATAAGTTCTTTCCTGCGTTATACAAGGCAAATTTATATTTAGCTTGTGGCTCTCTGCAAGGAAGTTTCCAATGGATGTTTTTTCAACTAAATTTTATTTAAATTTAACTGCATTTAAACCTGCCTGAAGTGGTAATTGTGGGCTCTGCCCTTTGACACGAAATTTGAACTTGCAAGCAGAAGAACAAGGAATTGTTCAACAGGAAGTCCACTAGAATTACCACTGGTGAACTGAAAAAACCAAAACAGTCAACTGGCTTTAGTTTTGTTTGAAATTTCCCTATTGCTTCCTAAAATTACATTGGACATACAACATTCAAGAATGAAATCTTGTTTATCTGCTGAATAAGAGCAGATAAATACAGTTCATCTCAAAAGAATGAATAAAAAAAAAGCAAGAAAGAAAACGTAATGCCCTGAAAGGGTTACTATAAGAATTTTTTTACCCTTTCCCCTCAAGGCAGTAGCCAAACAATGACAATCTTACTGACTTGTAGCTGTTATAAGTAGGGTCTAGCTTGTACTCTTGCAGCAGTTTACACTGTGCTTAACTGTTTCATTGTGGCTGCAGCAAATAATGTAATACTTCCTTGCGTAACAGCTGGAACAGCTCCAGCTGTTCCGAGACCAAAACTAGAAGAGCTGCTAACAAAGAAGGTCTGTGTGAAAACCAGAATTATGCCAGCATATTTAGCACACTGGGCTCTGCCTTCTTCCTCCTCCTCTCTCCTCTTCTTCCGTTTACAATTTCCTCTGGTCCTGTATTTGTTTCTGAAGTTGTTTAGCCTCCGTCCTCACCTAACCTTTTGACTTCTCCCTGTTTTTTCACCTCGTCTTATTTCCTTTGATTTCTCCTTGTGGCTTTTGGACACCAAAGGTGGTTCTGGTAACCATAAGGTTTGTTTGGGGTGTCAGTGTGAGTGCATACACTGCAGGGGAAAGTACTGTGACTTTCTTAGTTAGTTAGCTAATGTTAAGGCTGCAGTGAACTCCCAATTTCGTAGCAATCTGTTTTCCCCACCCTCAATGCCTCTTTCTCCCTCTTCATTTAAGCAATCAGCTCCTTTTTCCTATCAACTATGCTCTTCTCCCGCTAGTCACTCACAACAACTCTATTTGCTCCAGTGCTTTTTCTTTCCTGGGATTGTTTCTCTGCACTGGCATGTCCAGTTGTTTCCTCATGTTCACTAACGTTTGTACTCCGAGTCCGTCCTCCATGGGAGTGATCACAACTACCACGTCCTCAACCTTGTCTTCCTTCATTCTGCATGCTGGTGCAGTAGATGCCCCTAGGGTCTTGGTTCTGTTTGCAGCTCTCTCAAAGGCACAGGTACTGGGTATGTGGTCTGCAGTCTGGGCAGTGCCCTTATTTGCCTGAAGCAACTTTTTGTACAAACCTTCAGTCACTTCCTCCTGAAAGGGTGACGTGTACTCCAAGGAATATGATTTCTGGGGAAGAGTAAGGTGCAGCTTAGCAATATAAGTGATATAACTGCCCTAGCTGATCATGTGGTGGGAATGAAGATCAGCAGGAAAGCTTAAAACACTGTTGTTTCCTGGGTGTCCTGGTAAGCGTAATGCAAAGCAGTCACTCAAAATAGCAATTGCCACTTGACAAATGACTCATTTTGACACTCTTGGCTCTTTTAACCATATAGACCAGTTGTAGGACTAATGACTCAGTGTGAAAACTTGCCTGCACAGCTTGTGAAAAGGCGAGGTCACTGCTAGAATTAGCCCCAATTCAAGTTCACCACAGCACTTCTTCTAGGGAGATGGTTCTGAATGAAAGGGGACCCTGAGCGCCAGCAGCTGTATTCCAATACTGTCTGAAAAGCACCAAGAAGTGACTTCCAGTACTAACCTGACCAGCCGCAGAAAACAGACCCCTTTTTGTCTGGCTTTTGTTTTCAAATGGCTAGTAAGAACAGACCAGCACTGGCACCATTGTCTGTAATAAATGTGTTTTCACCCAGTGGAAGACTGGGGCATGTTGTAAACAATTATGGCACTGAGTAAAGCATAACTGATCACAGAAGTGCCACAAAGGATACATTTGCCAAGCCATGGTTTAAAGATCAGGATCAGTACAATGGAGCTAGCACACTTAAGACAGGGAAAAAGAAGTATCACCCTTCTCTGGGATGAAATATAAAATGCCACATCATAAAAAGACTTCATAAGCCTTTACCGTTCCTGCATTTTCTACATCACAGCAAAGTTCTTCTATTCTGCTTGTCAGAAGGTCCCTCACTGATAAACGGGTATTTTGTGTTCTGAGGAACTAAAAAATAATGCCATCTTTCTTCTCAGATGCAGATTTGGTTTACTGTTGTGCAGTGAGAGATCATTCTATATGCTGTAGGTCCTGGTTGTTGCTACATTCTTGACACCTTATGCTGGGGTCACTCAGCTAAAATAATGAATGGCAAATTCAGGTGTTCAGAGACACTCCACAACATGTGACCACAGGAGAAAAATCTGGGTCCTATAGGGAATGTTATAGCTTCCTAGAGGCTACATTCTGTAGCTGTATCTTCCAACACTTCTCCTTTTCTCCCAGTCCTGGACAGAACATTTTCTGTTTTCACAAATGAAAGGTTCCCTCCTCCTAGCCTAACCTTATGCTGGTAAAGGTCAAGTTAAGCTGCTTTGAAACCCTGGGTATCAAAACAGTTCTTCAAGATGCAGATAAGAAGAAAGTTTCTTTGCAGAAGCACGTGGTTGAAATACACTGGGTTCTGAAATAAGCAACACAAAGATGTCTCTCCTGCAGACAAAGAGATTCAACCATAATCAAGCAGATTCAACCAGAGTTCTGAGGCTTTAGGCACAAAGGTCTATGAAGAGAGAGGTGGTGAAGATCTGAAAAAGGCAGGAAAGCTAATAATCCTGACTCAGAAGAACATTTAGCCTGACCCCAGGAACAAACCAAGAGACCAAGTCTATCAGGAGAAGTCTTAAGTTTGTTAGCAGCTTGCGTGTTTTATTTTCTGCTTTTTGTTTGATTCATTCTGGGCACAGAAGTTACCACCTGGCTTAATCACCACTTTCTCCTCCCCCTAATTAGAGCAATCAGTGAGACACTGAGTTTTGATTAGCTGCTTTTAGCAGAAGGGTGACAAGCACCATGGTGTCTGCCCTCCTTCTGTATGTAGCTGTAATAGCAAATTCAGTCTGCCCAGCCTTCTACAGTCTCCTACGGGGTTTTCTGAAATCTCTGTAGAGAAGGTAAGGTTTGTATGACAGGATGGGTGGGGGCAGCTTCCTGCTTCTGATCTCCTCAACACCCACACTGAATCATGTCAGCAGCCTACCTGGCAGTGTCTGCTTACATGTGGCTCTCTACAGAGACACACCAGGTAGTTTCCACCCAAGTTAGCAGAAGCTCAGGCAGACTGACCGCATCAGTTATATTCAGGTTATGTTGTCAAACTTATTTGGAGGTAAACATCTTCACAGAGGAGTAGGCTGTGCACCCAAAGGGGGTTGAGGATTAACTAGAAGCAATGAAGGGAATATTATTAACTGAAGGCATGTATTCTATATTTCAGCAAATACAGGAGAGCTTTTTAAAGTAAACTTTTTCATTCTATCCATTTTAATTGGTTACTTTTGCATCAATCCTGTTCACAAGTGAGAGAAAATCTGACTTTATCTTAACACAGTTAACCTTCAATTTTTTTTTTCAACGGAGATCTCACAAACTCAAACGCAGTATGAAGTGCATTCTTACTCCAACAGAACTGTCAGACTACCAGAGTACTTGCAGCAAAAGAACTCACCAAACCTGCCACACCTAAAGTGTATCTCTCTACCCCAGGAACAAAGTCTTCTAAGAAAAATAGTTTTTATTCTTTATTGCCAGTATTACATAGCTGAAGATGGTGAAAAACTCCAGCTATGTTATACCTGACCTCATAATATGGGCACACTACAGAAAACTGTAATGAAACGGCTGCTAGACAGATTAATACAAAATTTGTGAGTGACACTCTTAAGATCAAAAAGTTTTCATTGTTTTTGCTATTGTTTGATAGCCTTTCTCAAACTTGGTGGAAATACCTCCTGCTATCATACTGGGAACTTGAGCGCTTTCTTTAATAAAGGAAACAATAAACAACAAATGCTGTCCAACCTTCTGAAACCCTCTGCACCATTTTTGGCACTAGTTTCCAGCAAAGACTTCACAAATATCCTGTCTCCTTTGATCTGACTGCTGGCTTTTGTTCTCTCTCAAACGGATTCTTTGAAACGTGGTAAAATTCTTAACCACCAGCAATGTGGAGAGGACAGAGAGAACTCTTAAATACCTTACAAGATGCAGTGAGAAACTTTAGCCCTAAAACTAGAGGAGGGATGGGAAACTTGGTCCAGTTCCTTGCATACAATCCCCAGTTTAACTCTTCACATTACTACTGAATTAACGCTAGGATGTTATTTGAAATACTGGCATCCTTTGAAAGCTGCAGAAACAGGAAATATTTTGAATAAACAACTGCAATTAGTGAGTCATCAAGAGGAGTATTATTAGAAGTAATTAATTCTGTACTTCTGACCTTGAAATACTCACCTTTGTTGATTTTTACAACAGGTAGCTAAGACGTAACTAGCATGTCTTGGCTACTTCTGGGATGGAGTACTGAGATACAACCACTCTTAATTACTTCAGACCAGGAATGAAAAAGAACAGAGTGAAACTAGCCAGTAAGTGAAAGACTAGCATTATTCAAATTATTGTTTACTCTCAATAAAATGCTTTCAACCCTGCTCATACCAGCGCTGCCTGGGAATAATTGCTTGTGAAATGGCAGGGCTGTTACTAGAGACTGAAAGGCAGACACTTCCAGCAACACCAAGCCCTGGAGCAATAGCCAGGTATTAGCCAACACCAGAGAAAGCCCCAGTCTTTGCTGGAGGGAGAAATACACCGAGAGGAGGAAATGGCAGACAAAAATCACTTTTGCAATCGCAGAGCCTCCTGTGGAAACTCCCCACCTATGTTAACAGTAGAAAAAAGCTGGCACTTATATCCTGTGTTTACTTAAACTCACAGGCACTGTTGTCACAGGCCAATCTTTTCAGAGTTTGATTTCAAACCTCTGTCAGAAAACACCCAGCCATTTCCTGAAACACTAACCCAACAAGCAGAAAGCGGACAGCAGCGACACTGCGGACCGAGCCGGGGCAGTCCCAGGGACGGGTTACACTGCCATAGGCCACTGCTCACCTTGGCCAAAGGCCCGGCGCAGGAGTACGCGTCCCACAGGCACAGGCCGCTGCCGCTGAGGCACACCGACTGCAGCGCTGACATTCAGGGAGCGGGCTGAGAGCCAGTGCGAAAAAACACAGCATTACACTGATTTCTTTTCTTTTTTTTTTAATTAACATTTGTCAAACTTGGAGAGGTGCCCAGCCTGCAAAATTTGGATGCAAAATTCAAAGAGTTCTGAAGCTGGAAATGTTCACATACAGGCTCTTCATTTATGCCTAGAGTTTTTTATAGGTCATGCAGAGATGACTTAATTGCTCTTACTGTAAATTACAGTTAGCAATACAGTGATTTTTAATTATTTTTTTCATATTGCATAACATAGCCATACTCCAAACAGGGTGGCAATGTTTAACAGTAGGTGGTGTTTTCCTTTTCAGGAAAGAATTTCCCCTGGAGTTCCTCTCTTTTCATGTGGGGGAAGAGGGGAAGGCTTTTAATGCCATCAACAGAAAAGAGAGACTATTTTGACCAGGCCTGGGAGTTGTTTGTAACACTTAGTGGTTTCTCAAATTCACATGAGCTTCTGGTTCACCTTTCTGCACAGCACTCACAGACGCAAGGTCAAATGATCAACCTGTGTCATTACAAAAACCCCAAGATTCTTGGCATACGAACAACAGCCACTATTAAACCCTTGCAATTTCAGTGTTAGTCACTAACTCCACAGAAGGTTCTCTGTGCAAGAATTGGATTAAGCAGTAAAAATCCATCCCTTACTGTGCACTTTTCATCAGCAGAGCTCCTAATATTCATCAAATCATGCTGTCTGCTGACATTAGAAAAGAAAGGAGATTAGAATATTATATTTATTAAAGTGAGACAGTAATGGCATGTTATATGGCTCTCAAGCAACCACAATAGCCTGTCATACTGCTCTCAAGCATCCTCCATGGCCTGTAAACAGCACTTCTAATAGGGTAGCAAGCACTAAGGCTATTTCCCGTTCCTAGCACAGCAGTGGCATCCTTTACATCCTAGGCTAGTGATAAGATGGCCAAGGGAAATAAGACATTGAGTCATAATACAAGGTGCAGTGGCATTTCAGAACTGCAGAAATCCTAAAAGGTCATAATACATTGTTGGAGCTGGTTCCTGGTCTGGAGCTTTGAGTACAGGCAGGAGAGTGAGCTGGCTACTGATGATCCTTCCTCAGACACAGATTTCCAAAAGCCAACTCTCACCTCTCTCCGTGGCCACATGAGAGACTGAACTATTGCATTCCTTACAGCAAGGACAAAACCCACGGCTTCTCTGAGTAAATGAAACTCCTTGGTTGTCCCTCTGTGCTGCCTCTGTATCTGTCCACAGCCAGTTTCTATTTGGCTTCTAGATGACATGTAACACTGACACCATCCCTCCCTGACATATTTCAGAGGGCTGAACATGTTAAGACACCTTGGAAGAGGTTGAGCTCTATATAAAAGGTAACTCTTATGAATAGTTCTTCTGACTCAAGTATTCTTCAGACAAGAGACTGTTCTATAGCACAGCAGTTTCATGTGCATCCTACTAACTTAGGCACACCTTCATTTTGTTGGTCTTCAGTTCTGACACTGCATTAGATAATGAGCAATGCATGAAGTAATGTGAATCATATGATTTCATCTTAATGTGGCTTCTGCTTCTTGCACTGATCCAGTAGTGGAATAAAACTGCTTTTTTTACAACAGCCTTTCAGGCTGCTTGTGACAGACCTTGCTGCTCTCCCTCTCTCCTCATGCTTTTAAGGAAGATGGTTACAGCCACTTGCTGGATCAGTAAGACTGCTTTCAAGGCAGGGCCAAGTGGTTTTACTGTCTAAATGGGTAAATGACATTCTCTGCTATATGACAGTTAAGAGTCATGAATCACTCTTAAGACAACAGAAGTGTTCTGCTTAGATTCAGGCAGTTTCAGACAGTACCGTGAAAAATAATGCAGATTAATGACACGTAATTAGCACACTATTTTAGAATTACTTTGGCATGAAGCGGGCTAGTTTTTCTTCTGGAGATTTCTTCTACCACAGTTTTTGGCCATGCTTGTCTCAACAGATTCACTTCTAATATAGTAAGAGGCTTAATTCATAAAGTATTAGATTAATTGTATTCCTTATATTAGCGTGAAAGAGGAGGGTTTTTTGAAGGTATTTACATAAACAGCATTTCTACAGCACAACATTTGCAATCCAAAAGCATCACTGAGCCGCTTAGCAGGCGATGCAGGAGGGGATTGCTTTATTGGTAGCTGAAGTAAACCCACTGTCAAAGTAAATATGCTGTAGCAACACCATCTAACAAAGGGAACATGAATAATAACTTTTCTAATTTAGGCTGAATGTGGGAGGATATAGGTAGGCAGCAAAAGAAGTTGCAAACCAATTTCCAATGTGATTCATAAGAGATTTTCAGCAGTTGCTTGCACAGGTAAATTAGAATAGTTGGCATTTAAATATAGCTTTTCACTTATTAAAATCTGATGGTTTAGGGTTTTTTCTTTTCAGCAAACTAAATACTGAAACATGACAAAGTTCAAAAACTGGCTCTTGACTTTGAGACACAGAACTGCTCCAATGATTCTGCAAAATACCACTCATCTTTAAGTGAGAGAGATTAATTTTAAGATAAATGGAACTGCCTACAGAACTCAGGTGGGGATTTTCGTACCACTGGAGTTGTACCAGTATTGTCCATGGCTTATGAACAATGAAACCAAAGGGGCATACCAGTACATTAATAAGGTTCCATGCTCCTTCATAAGCAATTAACATCTAGAATCCCTCCCTACCTACACATTTACCAAGACTGTGGATGCTCCTTGTAGCCATTACATATCCAGCCCCTTCCTTCTACATGTTTCTTGTCATTCCATATTGCACAAATAGTTTTGGCAACATTCTTCCTTAACAGAGACCAAAATTACTTGTTCTGACACAAGAACAGAAAACAATAATCTAAATGATGTCTACCAAGCTCTAATATATACTATGAATAAAAGCAGCATTTGACTAAATGCTAATATAAAGTGACTCTGAAATAGTGACAACACATGGAAGAAAATTAGAAAGCCAACAGTAATTTCCAACCAGTCTGTCTAGAAGACTACTGAAATTTAAAAAAAGAAAAAAAAGTGAGGAAGAGAGTGGCTGCCTGTTCACACATTTGTGTAGACCTGCCCTAGGACTGTGCCAGTATTACTGAACTGTTAGTTGGTTGCCTAATTCATAAACTTTAGTTCACAGCAACAATTTACTTGCAGCTGATACCAGTTTTGACCCATTCTTTTAGAAAGGGTAATGCTGCATTATTTCAAGATCATCAATTAAATACTTTACACTAAATGTATGTAAATGGAAATAACAGACATTTTAAACTCCTTCCATGTCCTCTGCAAGCAATTTTATTGCAGCACTGCAGAATATCAAGATTACAGGCTGTCAGTATCATTCTATATATCTTCACACTACATAACATTCTCCAGTGAAGCAGAGACATTGTACATTAATAAGAATTCATTAGTGTATTTGGAAGGGATTTGCAGTACATATTCATGGTGCAAAGCTAAACATGAGTCCATGTTGAGTACAAAGTGTGCACGTTACTTCTTAAAAGTGCATGACAAACATTTTGTTAAAAAAATAATAATAAAAAAAAAGAGAACAAAAAGAACACCCTCCCAACAAAAAGTAATCCTCTGAACTAACAAAAAAGCAAACGGTAGAAAACTGTATTTTGGGCAAACCAAGTGAGCTCTAAACATTTCTAATAGGCACCTACTGTGGCTTCTGGAATCACTGTTGCATGCATATCTCTAGTCATAATGGATTTCTCTTTCAGCTTTGACTGGAGTAATGTGTGTTCCATTACACCAATTTGTATGTCCATCTGAATGGTTTCTTGCTTCAGTTTTGTTAAGGCTTGTTTAATCTTCACTAGAGGAGCTGTTAAAAAAAAAAAAAAAGAACAGTACAACTCCGTGTCAGCTACTTAACACAAAAGCATTATTTTCTGTAATTCACTCCTTCAAATAGAAGAGCTGAATGAACAAAAGGGTGTTCTACTCTAAAGATTTGATTGCACTGATAGATCATTTTTAATATGCAAGACACTTTAATGATAGAAATAGGTGATGACAATTTTCCTGTCTTCTTGACATCTAAGATCTGCACAAAGATGTGCATCAACATGAAGATAAGTTTGTCAATGATGTGTTTTGCACAGCTGAAAGCCTCATTCTGATACCTGACTTGGGGTTTGGTAGAGAACAGAAGACACCTTCAGCAGGGTGTCATCTTATCCATGAAAAACTCTTAAAATGTTTTGTGTCTTGTACCTTGTTTCTGATCCCTCACTTCCCATGAGTATCACTCTAGGGATGTTGCTGCTGCATCATATTGCTCCTTGTAATTCAGGGCTCTAGATTTTATCTTAAGCCTGGGCCATGCCATAACACAGTAAAGGTGTTGTGAGGCAGGGAAGTGTCTCCTTCACAGTGAAGCAAGGGTGTACAAAATTTCCTTGAACAGTAATGCTTACAACTACTTAAGTAAATTAGCTGTTAGGGATACAGCTATATAAATATGGATACAGCTTGCATATTTAGCCCTACTGTAATATACATCAATTTATTTCTGCATTCATACTCCTTATACATTTGCCACGAAGCCATTTATCAGGAAAAATCTTGAACCACCAAATTCCAAGTCTGAGACAAACTAATTCAAATAGGTATGTAGTTGTAAGCATTAAAAAAGTCCAAACATCAGAACATCAAAATGAATTACAAGGACTCAAACCTGTAATGTTTACATTTCTTCCAGTGAGTTGATAACTATTCACCCTCCCCTGCCCCCTCCCCCCNACTAAACCAGATTCATATCAAGTTAAAAACCAAAGAGTTAAAAATAATCTCTGAATAACTGCACTAATTAGAAAAACTAAATCAATACAAATCAATGCCAGCCTGGGTTTAAAATTCAGAGACTGGACTAGATTGCCTTCACTGAACAAACAGATTAATCTTTAACCCAGAAAGAGCTGGGTCCATAAAATGCAAACACTAAGTGCCAACTCTATGAAGATTGCTTTAAGGTAAAAAAAAAAAAAAAAAAAAATTGTGTTTTACCTAAGAC
>VWZY01005366.1:15581-28140 GCA_013399075.1 Chloroceryle aenea
TCCCCCCCTTTGTTTTTTTTTAAGATTTATACATATAATTTACCAGGAAGGGAAATCCTGGAATCTCTACCTTCTGCAGATTTATGTAAGGGGTTTAGACTTCAAAAAGGTTTGAGGCAAAACCATACTTACCACCATCGGTCATACTGCTTCCTTTCTCTTCTGTTTCCTGCTTTACTCTCTCTAATACTTCTGTAATCTTAAAATAGAGATTTTTTTATATTATTATTATTATTNCTTTCAGTAACTCCTCCACTTCCCTCCTGGTACTTTTCTTTAGCCTGAAAAGAAACATGGTTTTTGTTTGTTTGGGTTTTTTGTTTGTTTGTTTTTTCTGTAATGACTGTCCTGGTTTGAGTAAGAACAGAAATAATTCTGTTCAGTGATTTTACTTTTCAGTTCAGTTCTTCCGTGTACCACACTGGGGGGTGCAGAAAGTGCAAGGCTGCACCTGCAGGGAGGAGCAGACAGGGCAGGTGACCCCAAACTGACCAGTGAGGTGTCCAGCCCATAGACAGCATACTGGGTATAAAGCTGAGGGATCTGAAGGGTCTGTGACTCTTCTCCCCTCTTGGACCACTTTGCCAGCTGATGTCATTACCATCAGGGGGTTGGGTTCGATACTGGGTTTGTATGTATTTGTATACATTCCATTTGTATTATTATTATTATTCTCATTCAAGCTGTCCTAGTTTCCTTTTCTAATCGCTCAGTCTCTCTCCCTTATTCCCTTTCTCCTGCCTACTGGAGAGGAAGAGGAGTTAACAGGGAGTGTCTGTTATAGGTCTAAGGGGCCACCCTGACCCTAAACCGTGACAATGACAAAGCTCTAGAGACTTATATCTCTTGATAGCTCAGAGAGAACATCAGAACGTGCTCTCACACGTCCCAGTTCCACAAACTCTCCTACAAAGTCCCGGTGTCATTTATGGATATTACAGGCTTGAAAACATCAGACCCTGGAATGACTATCAATCAAAAATTTAAAGCAGTTTTAGAAATTGTAATAGTCCAAATATATACACAGTAAGAAGTATATTTTCTAATCATTTATATGAGGAAATAATCATAAAGAAAACATGCCAGAACGCAGAAAGAACTGAATTCTGAAACCCAGAATATTTTCTGTCAACAGTAAATTACTATCTTGAAGTTTCTTCAAGTGTAAGAGTAAGGTAAACAGAAAGCACAGAGGTCAACTCCTGTTGGTCTTATATGAATGTCATGCCTGCAAATAGAGGGCTAGCCAAATAGTAGTTTATACAGGCCTCCTAACGAGGGCATCAAAAAGCTTCCCAAACAGCACTCTATTGACATAAAAAGTAAAGTAATCAGAGTGCTTTGTGCACATTAGCATGAGTAATCAATATAAGAGATGAGTGCTGGACTGAGATTGTAGTTTTTTTACTCATCCCAGATGTATGAGCTTCACAGAGAAAGCAGAACTAGCAATTTAGTAGCTGCTCAAGATTGGCAACAGATTTACATAATAGTCAGGCAAAAAACATTTATTTTCCACTGTAGAATAGTTGAATAAAAATTGCTAATTTAGCTTAAAAAATATATAATTTGACAAGTCAATCAACATTTCCCTTGCTTTATATCCAACAGCAGAATTCAAAGATAATCACTCTGAATCTTCTTCACCTTCACTTAATAGCGAGTTAATACTAGAGAAGCCAAACCCAAAAGATCAGTGCATTTACCTCACTCAGCAGGGCTTGTGCTGAACGGTACTCTTGAACCAAGTGCTCCAACTGATTGTTGATGTACTTCTCCCTGCTATTAATCTTTTCCAGTGTTCTGCTGATTTCATTATGGAGTTTGTCGAGGTAACCCTAGAAAAGCATATTCTGTGGGTTGGCAGTATACAGATAGTACCCAGAGTATTAAAATGGTGCTGTAATTAAGTAAGGATATAGAAGCCGATGACCAAGAGAAAAATAGTACAGAAATGCTGTGTTTAACCAACAAAAAACTATTCCTAAAGTGCTCTGGGTTGCCCACCTCCAAAACACATATTCTGAGCTTTATTGCTTCCATCACCCTCCCTGCCTCAATGAATTACAAATGTCAGTGTCAGTAAGTTACTCTGACAACAGTATTTAACAGGATTTTGTTTTTATCAGCACTTATTTTCAGATTGTATTATATTATTACTCTATTTTGCACTCTGTTGTCAGGATGTACTTATGGTAATGCATGTTAATGAACCCTAGGCTCCCTGTTAATCCTCACATATACAGCTCTTTCTCACAAGGTATTTTGCAAGTCCCACTGTCCCTAATCATCACTGTAAGTTTCCCTTTTTACTTTTACAGCATTAGTACAAACAAAATTAATTTAGTTCATAATGTATACCAAATAAGAGAAAATGAAAATGCTGAAAGATCAGTGAAATATTCCACATGCATAAGACATACCCTAGTTTCTTTCAAAGAAGATTCAATTCCATCCTTATGCTGATGCATTTGATCTACATGAATCCTCCAATCCTAAAAAAAGATTCCAGAAAATAAAACACAGGCAAGTACAACTTTTCTCTTTCTCTGGTTACTAAACAAAGGCTGGTAGGTAAGGCCAGGTCAGTTCTCTTTTATACTACTACTGCCATGTATCATTCTGTCACTGCCATGTTCTTATCCAGAGGCATTTGCTTGCCATGACTTAATTTACAAATCTCCATATGTAACATGTGATACTCATTTGCACAAGCAAACATGGGTATCCTCACTGATACCATAGCAGCTGTGCTTCTTAGAGTCTGATCTTCATGGAACTATTTCTGCTAGAAACCACTCTGGACACAAATACTGAAAATACTGATTACAGCTGCACTAGCTCACTTTATTCTTAGACAAAAATGTGTGCTTCACATGCCTGACACCTACCATTTCCAGACTATCAGATCTTCCTTTCCTATTTAGCCCTTACTAGTATCAGGAGAAAAACAGAAAGAAACAAAAGAGGCAGAAATAACTAAATTTGTTTCTGATAGTGGGACAAAATTAGGAGGGGGAAGATTACTTGCGTATTCTAGGTCACAGGAAACATACATGAACTCAGGGGTGGGGGATGAGAAAAGGTGCTGTTTTAACTTGATAGGTAGGTATCTTTTACTTCAGAATGAATTCCAGTTCTCAGCTTTATCACAAAATTTTTTAATGCAAACATTTTATATCTCCCAGACCCAAAGCACAGCTGCAGACAGATCATGAGTTCAAACTGAAGAAGAGCAGCAGCACTGCAGAATTGCTGCTATTCCAGCACTGTGTTTCTGAACATGCTAAAAAAATTTTAAAGATTTCTAAGCTTTTGGCACTGTACTGCTCTAGGTGTTAAAAAAAAAAAAAAAAGTGATGTTAATAAATCTTTTTTCCCTTGAAATCAAACATTAGGAGACTTTCTTGTAAAATGGATACTGTAATGTAATGTAATGTAGAAGATGACAGTGTTTGCTTCAGTAAGATCACCTGATCAAGGACCCTGTAAAAAGGGATGCTATGCTAAACAGTGAGAGGCACAAACCTAATCAAAAAAATAATAGAGGCAGTAACAAGAAACAAACCTGGCCAGTTCCAGTAATGGATAAGGGCAGTGGAGTGTGAGAATGTTTCTACCAGTACAATTATCTGATTGAGGACCTTGTCAAGTGGAATGATATGGAAAAGAGGGAGAGAAAAAACAAAACCTATGGAGACACAGGCCTGTCTTACAAACACTAAGTGAGACAAGGGCAAGAAAGAAAGCTCGTAAGTCACACTAGCTGATGGACTATCAAGAAACTGCAAATGTCACTTCAGACGTGATGAACCTGGTCCTTACAACTGACAAGAATGCAAACCTGGGGGTTCCAGATGTTCTCAACAAGGGAAACTGATCATGCAACATGCAGGGGAAGGGGACTGTGGAGGAACAAAGTGGAGAACAGAGAAAGGTACAAGAAAGGCTGTGAACTGTTGCCAGGTGTCTAACTGAGCTCTGTGCCTGACCACTGCAGTCTGTCCTATCTTCTTACTAAACTGCAAGGACTAAGTGCCAGCTGCTGATGAGAGGGGATATGGGACTAGCAACTGGAATTAGACCAGGGCTGCAGGTGTCCCAAACTTTTGGTATCTGTAGCCAGAGAAAGTGGGGGTCCCAGTGACAGCCACAGGAGCAGGTGAGGGGCTCAGCCACCAAGGCATGACCAGCATGTATCAAAAATCTGGCTACTGGGAAGGACAAGTATGAGTAAAGCAAGCGAGGGGCTCAGTGCCAGCAACTGGAGCAAGACTGCAGGTCACAAGCCCATGTTGCTAGTACCAGCTGCTGGGGTGGGGACAGGCAACATTTACATCTTCCCTAAAAATGCTGCACATGTGTAAAACTCAACAGCAGACTCAAAACTCAACTAGTTGTTGAGTAGTAGGCCCTAGATCCAGGCCTGGGCATGAGGCAGGCAGAGGGTATACACTGGTATTCAGAGGGACCCAAAAATATCAACTGCCCTTAAGACAAGTGCATGAGTGGCAAACAACAAGCTGGACTAGCCAGCAAGTAGAAGAGCAGTGAAACAGTTAAGAAGGTCCAGGATCCAGGCAGGAGAAACAGCCAGAAGGACCACACTGATAGTTGAGGGATCCATGAAAGTGCGTGTACTTGTGACTCTCGAGAGAAGCTGGTGTGTGCTTTCACTACTGAACTTCTACCTAAATCAGCTGAAGAGAGGAAGGGGGACTGGCTCTCTATACTTCTGTAATATGGAAGTCCTACAAGTGTTTCTGAAGACAGGGCCTTGTTTATGGCAGTTTGTGTAGCTGGCCATGTCACGCTCCTTTGTGTGTCTGTGCGATACATAATTAACTTCACTACTGGTCAAACCTGCACGTGGGAACGAAGCAGGAGCTGCATCCATCAGTCTGGGATGGGGACCTGCTGGTCCCCAGGCACACAGGGCTGGGCTGCAGCACCTGAGCAACGACAAATTCCCAATCCTGGAGGATACAGCCACTTTTAACATACATGTACAAAACAAACCCTGGCTTAAAACAGCTGCACACTTAAATATGTGCCATCCTTCAATCACAGGCATTTCCACCGGTCTGAAGGGAGGCTGTGCCCCTGCACAGGGCATGTACCAAAGGCCTGGTGCTACTGTCTCAAACCAGCTCCAACAGCTGTTCAGCCCATGAGGTTCACCCACTGTCTACAAGTGTGCTGCTGCCTACTATTCTCTTCTGGAATGAAACACAGGCTGGTAGAGAAAATGTGCTTATGTTGGTTTGGTAAAAGTTTTTCACAGTTTGCCAAACTTTGGAGTTTAAATAAAAACACCACCTGTGCACCCAACTCCCCCCTGCTCTGCCCTCCACCTACCCAGGACTCCACAAATAAGTTCTAGTTTCTAATGCCATTGATTAAACCATTAACCCCTTCCTGGTACTATGTTCAGAAACATGCTTTTCATGATGCTTTTCATGTAGAATGAAAAAAGGCCAACACTTGCCTCCAGTTATTTATGAAAGCACAGAAGCTAGAAAAAGAAGAATCACATTTTCATGTTCATTTTTACATATTTCTCAAAGCCAAGAGACAGTGCATTAAAGTGGAAGCTAGTAAACCTCAGTTCCTACAAGGGCTTTAGTTTTGCCTGTATGTCTTCATTAAGTTTTAATTTCTTACTGTGAGAATCATGTTCTCTATAACAGATGGCCTTGATGAGGATCACAGAAAGGTGGCTCAAAACCAGGCAATTCTTTACATAGAAGAATGCAGTATAGCATAAGACAGGCAAGCAATTTAGCAGACAGTTGAGAACTTAGCCTAATTTTCACAAGATAATTATCTTTGATTGAATTTTGTATCACTGCTGCAAATTACTCCAACACCCCAACTAGGTGGGTCATTACAAGTGAGCAATTTCAGTACTGCATCAAATCTGTGTATGCTATACAATCTCCTAGAGTGAATGCTTATGGCAATGCCAGGAATAGATCCTACATTTGGACTTGCCAAAGATAGATGTCTGTTTCTAAGCTGCTCATTCTAGACTCCTTGAAATAGATTATGGAGAGGAATACACATTTTTAAGAAACTGATTTCATTTTGAGGCAGTTCTCTTGATTGGCAAGTAAAATCAAGTAAAAAAAAAATACTCACTTCTTTTTACTAAACATAAGGAGAGCCTATGATGAGGTACAGACCTACTTTATTCTCATGTGAAGTTCAGGAAGATTAATTCCATACAATCAACCTTTTATGGTTGACGAATAGTACTGTTAAAAGATCAGAAAGTCAGAAACCAAACTGCATCCTGGGCTGCATCAAAAGAAGCATGGCCAGCGGGTCAAGGGAGGTGATTCTGCCAATCTACTCTGCTCTTCTGAGACCCCACCTGGAGTACTGTGTCTAGCACAAGACAGACATGGATCTCTTGGATCGGGTCCAGAGGAGGGCCACAAAGATGATCAGAGGGCTGGAGCACCTCTCCTATGAGGACAGGCTGAGAGAGCTGGGTTTGCTTCAGCCTGGAGAAGAGAAGGTTCTGGGGAAATCCTGTTGTGACCTTCCACTACATGAAGGGGGCCTACAGGAAAGATGGGGAGGGACTCTGTGATTCTTCATCAGGGAGCATAGGACAGAATCACAGAATGATAGGGACCTCTGAAGACCATCAAGTCCAACCCCTTGACAGAGCAGGTTCACCTAGAGTGAAATGAGGGTTGTGGTTTTAAACTGAAGGAAGGTGGATTTAAGATTACATGTAAGGAAGACGGTCTTCACTGTGTGAGACACTAGAACAGGTTGTCCAGACAAGTTGTGGATGCCCTGTCCCTGGAAGTGTTCAAGGCCAGATTGGATGGGGATTTGAGCAACCTCATCTAGTAGGAGGCATCCCTGCCCATGCCAGGGCAATTGGAATTACATGATCCTCAAGGTCCCTTCCAACCCAAGCTATCCTATAAGAAGTTCATCAGTTCTTTTCCAGAAGATGTCTTAATAGTTGCTAAACTGAGGCTGTAATTTTTCAGAAGTGTGAATATATTGGCAATGTTTAATGAATTAAGAAGCTTCCACTGAATAAGTATATGGAAACAAATATTTACAAATAGGGCACCCTATAAGTAGCAGAAAAAAATATTCTTGTATAATATTGGAAAAAACACCCACTGAAAATTATTGCTTCCAGGGTCAAAGTAAGTGACAAAGGTTGAGACGAGACAGCACAGGAGAGATCATTATTCAAAAGAAAAAAAATAGAAAAAAAAATAGGGAAGGAAATAACATTGATTAAAATTAAACTTTAATTAGCACGTGTACACACACAAATCTATTCTCATATACCTTATTGTCAGTCCTGACTGTAACCTTCAGCTGTGGAAGCACACGCTCCACTTCCAGATTCCACTCTGCTGCATCTGTTGTGGACTGTAAGATTTCTTCTTGCTTTGCAGTGTCATTCATGTCCTGCATAAAAATCACAAGGGTTATGTACCACCATTATGCATAGTGAGAACTGTTAGAAATTATGTTACAATAGCTTACACTGTTCATATTCAGGAAAATATTTATATCCAGAATGATCTAGATTACAGATGGAAGAGATTTCTTTACTGTCTTTGAATTTTAAAAGACTAGGATTTAATATAAATACATATTTAAAATTGAAAAGAATAAAATGGATATAACAAGAAGTTATAATCCATTCCAAAAACAGCAGGAGGGGAATTAAAATATATTCAAGAAACTAATACTATGTTTCCCTAAATATCTCTGCAAAACTTTATTGCAAATGTTTCCAGTAACCTTGCAGTGATACCAGTTCAGAAATTTGCTGCACGTTTTTGTTTAAAAATATGCTGATTCATTTCAGTTGGAATGTTTTTGAATAGTCTAAACTTAAAAAAACCCCAAGGATTTTCAGACTTAAATCCAACAGAAGTGAATTGCTGCTACAGATACAAAGTAGTCTCAAGAGGGGACTGATGAGTAACAACTTACTGATCTGTATGTTTGTGCCTTCAGAACGTTCAGGTCGATAAAATTTTCGTCACTGTCTGACTCTTCTTCCTTAAGGAAAGTTGCAAAGTCAGAGTTCAGCAAGTATTGCACGATCTTTCTCTGTAAGTTTATTCTTCAGGAGCACAGGACAAGGACTAATAAATTCCATATTTCTGAACAAGACACAGAGAGTTTATGATAAAGGAGCTTCTATTTACTTAAAATCTTATGAGGAGACAATACTTGGGACAAGATGAAAGATGAAAGCTACTGCACATTCCCCTCAGGGTGCCACAGTACTAAGAAACTAAATCAACCAACAACAACAAACAAACCAACCAAAACAAAAAACCTAAGCCCTCTCCCATCAAATGGAGTATTATCCATAGTTCTATGGTAACTAACTTAAGTGCTTCCTAAAGCTTTGCATCAAAAATAATTAATTATTAAAATTGCATTTAAAATAATTAATTATTAAAAATAAAAATCAAGTTTCAGGATGACACCACATTGTAAGTGTGCAGAATGATTCAATTCAAATGGAGGCAATAGATTCATTTCCTTGCCCCATGATACTACATGCTGGGCTGATGGTTTTATAGAATTCTTTATTATAGTCTCAAAATTGCATTCCTTAGTCACCATGGCCAGCTCAGAGCTCACTGCTGCATAAGTAAAGTCAAAGATGTTTTTTCTGTGCATTACCCTCCACTTACCTGTATTGAGATTCACCTGCCATTTGATCACCCATACACTACATCCTTACACATCTCATCCTTCTGTAGCTCTTCTGTTACCTGTCTTTTCCACCAAAGTAAAATCTCATCCTCCACCTCCTTTCTTGACAAATCACAAAAGCTACAATACCACAGGTCTCAGTGTATAAACCTGGAAGACCCCATGAAAAACTGGGAGCTTATTTCTCTACCTTACCCAGTTTTTAATAACAGGGACCACTTCAGTTTCTTCTGGCACGTTTGGCCCCTAGTTCCCTGAATACTTCCAATCAATTTTATTCAGAAGAATCAAAACCAGAAGAACAATCAATGAACCTCATCAGCAGCATTTAACTACTGGAAATACTGCTCAAGTCAGTTACAGAGACAGCTAATACCTCCAGGACATATCAATATATTGGAGGCAACAACGGGCTGGGGCGTGGAAATATGTTGGCAACTGAACAGCTAATAGAAAAGACTTCTTTAAACAGCTTATACCCTAATGAGACACAGAAAAGAGCAGACAGCTGACCATTTCCATATTTAGAGCTTTTAGCCAACAGCTTACATTTCTGAGGCTGGTCAAACATGCAACACAGAATGTCTCTTATTCTTCTCATAATTATTCAAGAGTTTTTCTATGGAAACTTCAAAGCTGCTAAAAATGCAACCAGATAGCCACATCACAGTATGTGCACATTATATGAAATTTAAGAATAGTAGTTTGAATTTTTTCTTGGCAAATAAAAGTGTGAAAAATAACTCAATACTTAGGGAAACTGTGAGAAGAGGAAGAAGAGAAACAAATTCTTCAACTGTTACACTCTTGTGGACTGTTGTGGAGTATAAACTGGGATTATGATCAAACCCATATGATAACATTACTGGCACTATTTCCAATTTTCATGACCTTTAAGTTTTCCCAACCTCTTGAAAAATATGAGCACAAAAATGGGATAGCTGTGGAAATTTCGATCCAAGACTGCTGAGCCCTAACATTCCAGAAAACTATTTTGTCCTCACATTTACTAACACAGCAAGTGAGCACTTCCAGGCTCACAGCTTTCAATATTTTGGTTTTGATCTATAATTATTTTGCACAGAATCATCAGCTCTTTGAGAAACTGGATGTAAAACAAACTTCTTTTTGTAGTTTTCACTTCGTCTTCAGCTAACTTCCCTCTCCAAAAAACCCTTGTTTAAGTCAGCAGTAAAAAGACTCATTCCAAGGAGACTGACAGAGGCCTGTGGAAATGACAGTGTCTTGTAACCACATTATACTACCAGTTTACAGACACTCCAACTCTCATAATCTTCTGAGGAAGTCAATCAACAAGAAACAATCTTGTGTTCAACATCCATCCATCAGTAAGTCCTAAGAGCATATCTGAACTTACAGGTGTATTTCATAGGCTGTTTCACAGACATAACTTCTGCATAATTATCATTAAAAAGCAGGAATAAATAGAACAGTTGATCCTCAAACACTGCCATCTTTTTGTTAAAAGGCAATTCAAACACAGAAAGACTTATTCTGCAGTCAGAATGGATAATGGGTATTACCATTCCATTCACAGAATGTATAGTGGTGAATTCCCATGACCTTTGTCTATGGAAACAGTTTTGCAACCTTTCAGGTCTTTGTTGGTGTTTTTAAACTAATGCTCTGTTTCCAATTGTTCTTTTCCATCTGCTCTATTTCCAAATCTTCAGACCAACTAAATATCATAGCTACTTTGTCCTGTTTGTGGTGAAATCTGAGGTACAACAGTGAGCACTCCATTAAGCAAGCAATGGGCAGATTTTAATCAAATATTAGCAAAGTCTGTAAACAGGGATTGAAGTTTCATTTAACAGCTTCTATCAGCAGAAAACAAACAATGATGAATCTAATTTTAATGTATGGCTAGATTCCACTTCACTTTAACAATAAATACAAATGAAAACATTGCTGTGTCCCAAAGAGGAAAAGAAACAAAAAACTCAAAACAGAGAGGCTGACAATGCAGGAATGGAGATACAGGAACAAAGGGTGACTGAACAGCTAATAGAAAAGACTTCTTAAACAAAGCCAAACAAAATGAGCACCGAGTAAAAATTTCCTCCTAGCTGACCATACCAATATAATCAAAATTAGTCAGGTAAGCCTACCTCAATATCCTCTTCCAGTTTACTAAGTGTTAATTCTGCACCATCTTCTGTTATTTCTTCTTCTTCTAGCTCTTCTGTTGGATATGCTGGCCTGAAATCAGTTCAAAGAACAGCAGAGCTTTTACCACAGTAAATTGGAAATACCTCTGTAAATTGTTCATAAGCAAATAAAACATTTCATGGATAACATGGAATTTGACTAGACAATGATTAGTGTCTGACATAATTAAACAAATTAAATTAACACTCAGCCTCAAACTCTTTTTCTTTTGAACTGTCTTAAAAGTAAGGGTTAGTTATTATGACAAGCAATGTAGCACATTCATACTACAAAGACATCTGGGGATTAAATTTTGTTTCCTCTTTTGGCCTAACCTCTTAAAATTCAAGTGCAAATCACCACAGGCTTATTTTCAGCCTACAGTGGAATCTGTATGCTAAACAGAAGTACCAGTGAAGTATTTCCAAGGTAGAAGTTATTTTGCTATATCCATTTCAAAACCCATCAGAGAGAATGAATGAAATAATGAACATTTCTAAGATTTTTTTATAAATATATATATCAAGTGATTTCAAGTGATCATCTGCCATCTAATTTCTCCCAAGATATCCTTTGGATTACATACTCAAAATTACTGTAGCCTACTTGTAACATGATCACATACTGTGCAAACATACCTCCAGCTGAAGGAGTAAAGAATTTAGCTATTGTCCAAAAAGGACATTAAATGTTGCAGCTGTCAGATTAATAAGCAATTATGCATAGGAAAAAGTGAAATTTTTATTAATTAGCTAAGTCTATTAATGTCCCAAACTCATCCTTGCTGGTAATACACTAAATTGTATGAAAAAGCATTAGGAATTAATTGGTTCCAATGCTTTGAGCCTAATTGAATTTTGCAGCTCATAAATCATCAAGTGAAACATTTTTAGTCATTATAATATTTTGTCTTTACAGTTACAACTTACATTTGTTTGCTAGAAAACTATGCATAAGGGAGGATGCTTAAAAGTACACTATACCTTTTCCAGCTAAAGCCAGTATGTTTCAAGGCTTCTTCAGCTAAACAATCAAGAACATAGCACACTTGCTCTCCATAACCTGCCTTTAATTTTGAGGGAGGAAAATCCACAGGCCTTCCCTAAAATAAAGAGATACACTGTTTACTAATGGCTAGCCAACAACCCGAGTTTCCTCTCAGGGAGGTAACAAGATTTTTGTTTTTTTCACTAAACCCAAAGTGTCCATTGTGTACGAAGATTTTACCCCTGTTAATTCATATTCCTCCTCCACGCAGCTCAAGTCAGGCAACAGAAGGGAAAACAGAACAACCCAAGGAACAGATGAAGTGCAGAAATCTTAAAGTACCTGGTAAGAGGATACTCATAACCAGCAGAAGGGTCAGAAGTCACAAGGGAGCAAGATGGTCAAGCACACAAGTGATGTGCTGGCAGGGTAAGAACAGCTACAGAGAAACTCAGGATCTGAGACTTAGCCAGCAGCTCAACACTGCCTTGTATGTTCCAGCTTTTATTTACAAAATATGTTATTTTGATTGTTGTCCTGCAGAATAAACATCTTAGTTTGTTACGGTTTAACTCCTTTAGAGAACAGTTTCCTTAGCCATTCACAGCACACCACAGTCTACTCCTTCACAAGATCATACTTCCCAGAGGCTGATACACTCTCCTGACCCCCAGGTTTG
>VWZY01005366.1:32599-75352 GCA_013399075.1 Chloroceryle aenea
AATCGAGATAGTCCGCTAGAGCCAAGCTCTGCGCTCCATTCAGGAGACAGGTAACAGCCGAGAGCAACGGGTCACTGTGTGCTGCCCCCCTGAAATAGAGGGCAGTAACCCAAGTAAAGGGGGTGAGTGGAGGCAAGTTCAAGGCGAGCTCCCCCCTTGGCTGCTTCGCCTCCTCCGGTGTCACTGAGTAACAGAGATGAGGCATTCCTGGAAGACAAGTCAGTCTTCNGAGAGGGCGGGATCGCAAAGCGTCTCTCTCACTGCCTCTCGGTAACCATGGCGACGCCAGGCCGCGGCTTTGGGGACAGGGGCCGCAGGACCCTCTCCTTTCACGCCGCTTGCCGCAGATCCAGCCTCACGGTACGGGGCCCGACCCGCCGCCACCTTTCAACATGCGGGCGGCGTGTTGCTTAAAGCGTTGCTGCTCTTCTCCGTCCGACGGGTGGCACAGCCTGGGCCTCGGCTGTTGGCTCCTCGGTGAAACTTTTGCCCCATTCAGTACGAAGTGGTGAACACGTTACGCTGCGCAGGCTGCGGGGAGGCAACAGCTACGCCTGCTGATAGCAAAGCTCGTGGCCCGAAGTGTAGTAGTTTACAGCCGGGTGTATGGGCAAAGTAAGCCTTGCAAGCAGCGGAGTTGTAGGTGGAGTGCAGGGGACACACCTCACCTCACTGCCAACTCCAGCTTGGGCTCTTTGAGGACAGACACCATTTCCTTTCACTTCTGCCTGCATTTTCGTTTGCTCGTTTGTTTTGGTGTTTGTTTGTTTCCTTATGTGTTAATTTATTTTTGGTTTGGCTTATTGGTTGGTTGGTTGGTCTTGTTTTGTCTTGTTTAGTTTTGTAAGCCCTCTAATTGTGTAAGCCCTCTACTTGTGTTGTTCTGCCAGTTTCTTCACTGGAAACTGAATAGTACACACAAGAGCAAGGCAAGGGATTAAAATGCATCTTCCATGGCATCCTGAACAGCTCAGAGAGTGGCAGGGGCAACGCTGTGCTGGCTTTGGCCACCATGAGACAGGAACATGAAATGGCACGTGCTTCCTTTTTCTTCTGTTAGTCAGTGACCAAAGCACACATCCTATACCTGCATCGCCTTTGAACTTTGCAGTCAAAGTGAACACTGCTCAGAGCACTCCCCTACTGTATAGATACTGGCATCAATCTTTGCCCAGGGAAAATGAAACACTATTGAAATGTTAAAAAATAGTTACTTAACT
This sequence comes from Chloroceryle aenea, assembly GCA_013399075.1. Classification (NCBI taxonomy): domain Eukaryota; kingdom Metazoa; phylum Chordata; class Aves; order Coraciiformes; family Cerylidae; genus Chloroceryle; species Chloroceryle aenea. The sequence goes on from VWZY01005366.1 coordinate 33,820, forward strand.
TTGCAGACAGCCCAAGGCACATACTATTCTTTCAGATCACCAGCTTTCTGAGAAGAGTGTTATGATAATTTCTTTCTTTTAGTCCTTCTCCAGTACAGAACTTACCTTGCTTCCTGCATCAGGTTCCCACACTCTACCTTGGTAAGAAAATTGCTCTACTGCAGCTGCAGTGCCCAGGTTCTTGTAATGCCCAAGCACAATCCCTGAGCAGCATCACCACTAATGTAGAAATCACATTTCCAAAGATAACGGATTTCTTCTGTCACTCAGTTACACTTTGCAGGAATTATCATTAAAGAGTTCGTTCAACAAAGCCAGGCAAAAAAAAAAAATGGTTAAGAGAAAAAGCTTTTTAACACCTCAGAGGGAGAAATGAATGCAAAAGGTGCAGAAGCTTCATGCACATAGAAACACGATTCATACTACAGAAATAAGAGCTCTCGTTTTTGGACCAGGAATGAACATGCACATTGAATATTTAAACTCTGGGAGGTGTGGCTATGAACAGGGCAGGGAGAAGAGACAAAGTTCCACAGCTTCAGGAGAGACGTGCATTTGTTTTATTTATATATACATATAGATATGTAAACCCTGCCTGCAAGAAACACCTGAAACAACGGGATTCTGAATTTTTTGGCTACTTGTGCAATCAGAAGAGGTAAAAAAACCTGCAATGTCCTTATAACAGCTCTGTGGTATTATCAGTGTGGGGTAGGTGAGGAATATGATATGTGTATATTGAGGTAAAACACAGTAGTTTTGGTTTACTTCTTAAGACAATTTTTAGGATGTGGGGGACCTTCTTCCTGTGAGAGTATTTCTCAACAGCTGATGTATGGATTTAGCATTTCAGTCGTAAGGTTTTCATTGGGGGAAGGCAGCAAATGAATTCTCTTTTCTCCTACAGATGCCTCCCGAAGATTCAGGGGGGAGATTCTGGAAAGCTAGTGTCATTGTGGCTACTATGAGATTTTGGCAGCCTGTGATTAACATGTTTGGTTTTTTTTAACTTTAAACTTTACACATTCATTTTTCTTGTTTGCTTGTTGGTAAAACTTGAAATCCTCTGTCATTTCCAGTCCTTGTCAGTGTGCGTGTCCTTGAAATGTGCTGTTAAGCTACCTTGGGAAGGAATTTCAAGACTCCTTTTTACTAAGGACTAAATAACTTTTATTTGAAAGGGAGATATTCCAATATGCATGTCTGCTTTTAAAGTGCAAAGTTCACTGGGCAAAGATTGATGCCAGTATCTATACAGTAGGGGAGTGCTCTGAGCAGTGTTCACTTTGACTGCAAAGTTCAAAGGTGATGCAGGTATAGGATGTGTGCTTTGGTCACTGACTAACAGAAGAAAAAGGAAGCACGTGCCATTTCATGTTCCTTTCTTATGGTGGCCAAAGCCAGCACAGCGTTGCCCCTGCCACTCTCTGAGCTGTTCAGGATGCCATGGAAGATGCATTTTAGTCCCTTGCCTTGCTCTCAGAAACCCTGTCTGAGCTGCTGCCCAACTCAGCCTGTGGTGGCTCTGCATGAAATGTCTTCTGAAAACTAGAGCATCAGTAACTGGCATGGCTACAGTGATCTTAATTCTAATTGTAATCTGTCTGTACAAATAACTTTGTATCAATATTTCACTACAAAGCCTTAGGCTGTGATTTCTTGGTTGTGCCAGATAGGTCTGTAGCAAACAGGAAAGCCTGTTTCTTAAGTACAGTGTAGTGTGACCCTGTCATCAGCACACACACACTTTGTGCCTGTGACCTTAGACCTGCTGAAAAGAAGATTGGCCAGAGCATACACTCCTCAGGTTTTCCTATAGACCAACATCCATTTTCTCAACACACTATGATGGGAAGATCCAAAGCAAAGACTTGTGCTGAATATGAAGTTTTCCATCTAAATGGTTATATCTCTGTATTTCAGTACGGCGTTATGGAGTACAGCTAGAAGATGTGAGGCATCCTGCACCACCTAGGCTTCACTTCTTGCTGCTGCCAGCCCCCAAAGGCATTCCAGAGGTACTGCTGCAACCACCTTGTTCTCAGAGCATCACTGCCAATTAAATGTGACGGGTCATTAAACGTGGCAGATCACTCACAAGGGGAAATCTAGCACTGCTTGCAGTTTCTGAGATTCAAACGTTAAGCACAATGTATGATATCAATCATATTGCAAGTGATGGACAAATGAGGAAAAAATCCAGTAAAACAGGATGTGTGCTTGCCAACGCAAGGAGAAAAGAAGGTAGATACTGACAATTCCTGCTCACATGAAACAAAATTATGTATCGTGTTTGTTTCACTTCTGCATCACCTCTGTCTCAGGCTTAGTATTTTGATGCCTGTCTCATGTTTTTTTTTTTTTTTCCTTAATAGAAAAGTGAGAATACATAATCACACTAGCTTTACAAAAGAATTAACATGCAAAAATCCTTGGGATGTAAGATTCACATCCATCACAAAAACAGGCACACACACCAGTCAAAATTACTCATTAATATTAAAAGAACTGGCTAGCAAGCCTGGCTAAACCCTCATACATTAGGAGTGGAACCTCTAGCTGTCCACTGGGGAGAAGAAAAGGACTAGGGGAAGCTCTTTTAAACTGTGTTTGAGCTATTTGAGTAATGATGTCATTTCTGCACTGTGGTGTGCTGTATTTTAGAGTAGTGTGCCTGGGTGGAGGAAGAGGGTGGTCTATCAGTTACACTAAGATTATTCTCTTTTTCTGTCGTGCACAAGAGCTTCTAATTTGTTGTTACTTAACTGACAAACCAGAAGATATGATGGGAGACACTCCTTTTTTGCATTCCTACTCTAGACTTCCATACACACATTTTGGGAAGTTCAGCTGATGCCCTTTTGATCTGATGAAGAGTAAAGTATGAAAAGTTCTTTATATCTGCAGTATTTGCAAATGCAGACTGTTGCAAGCATAAAACATGATATGAAGACCTACAGACCTTAATAACTCTACAAAGGGAATTCTATAATTAGGGTATGTCTCTTTCCTGCATTTACACAGGTTTTCTTCCCTCCTTTTGTGTTCCCATTTCGACATGAATCTGCTGGGAATCAAAGACAACATGAAGGGACATAAAATGCCACGTCTTCTCATCTATTCATTTCACATAGGTGCTACACTTTGGGGTAGGTTTGAGCTCTATTGTTTATGAGAAAAAAAAGACAATTATTGCTCCTTTTTTCTTTTAATATGGAGGATTTCATTAATGTTTATTAATGGTAAATAATGTTATTAATGGTAAATAATGTTTCTTAATGGTAACTAATTAATTTGGGGGAATGTAAAACACTCCCAAAGCAAAAAAGCAACTGTTTGGAAAATGTCTGCACAGCCAGCCATGGCCATTGAGCATGTTGATCACCCAGACTGTTACCTGTCAGCATTTCTGCCCAACAGCTCAGCTGGTGGAGTGAATTCTGTGACTGCTCAGCAGGCACTTGTTCTCAGTTCATGTTGAAAATGGTTTGAAGTGCACTGATTGACTTTGCACTGAGAACACTGAGGAAAAGTCACCCAGATTGCCCTGCCAGATGAGCTGGAGAGGGCATCAAAATTTCTGAGAAAACAGCTGCAGTGGGACACTTGCTACCAACCAAATGGGTTGTCTGACTTGGCCAAGAGGTCCAATATCTGCTAAGGTAATACAGTCAGATTTTAAAAAGATTCATGTAAAATTATTTTGTGCCAGCAAGGCCTAAATTAAACGTTAACAGCAATCAGATGCTACCACTTGTGTGAATTAATTTTGAAGAATCCACACTTCAGTTACCTCTGGGTCTGGGAAAGAGCTCCCTGACATGATCTGTGCTGGTGAAGCTGTTTCAGCAAGTTCTCTCCTTCCTGTCCGTTGCACCATCAAGTCCTTTGTCTTGTGATAGCACAACTCCTTGACACCCTGTGGTAACCTAGGCTGCCATGCCATGGCACTACTAATGTTTGAGCGAGTAGCAAGCTGCAGCTGGAAAGGTTCTGAGGTCAAAGGTGGTGCTTTTGGAACCTCATTCAAAACTCGGGGTGCTAAGGTAGCGGTGTGCTGGTTTGAATATGTAGGTGCTTACTCAGGAGATCTGCTTAAACTCATGATAAATTCAGAGAGCAGAGCTCTGTGTTGTAATGTTGACTAAGCTAAATGAAGACCCTTGCTGTCCCAGAGACACACGCTACAGAAAAGCCATGAAAGAGCCTTTGGCTCTCTCAGTAGGAATGTGCTGCCTGCCAGAGTGTTTTAGTGGCTGGGATAAGGAGGGGCAGAAGCATGCCTGTAGACTAGATCTAATTTACTCTTTTGTTTTAGGGGCTTTAGGTTTTACAGAACAGATGACAGTAACAGGGCTGTTTTCCAAGGACTGCATCCTCCCTTGTCCTTTCCCACCTGCACAAGATGTAGTAATTTACTGGAAGAAAGGGGAGAAAACTGTGCACAGCTACTACTACCAGATGGATCAGCTGGAAATACAGGACCCAGTTTACAGACACAGAACACACCTTTTCCATGAGAACATTCCCAGTGGAAATGCCTCCTTGAAACTTAGTAACCTGACGGTGACTGATGAGGGCTCTTACAATTGCTATGTGGGAACACAGAAAGCTAAAACAGAAGTGAAAGTCATGCTGCACATAAGAGGTCAGTAAGACATCAAAAGTTCTTGGGTCATGACAATGGAAATGTGATTACACCAACAGGTTTTCTCATGTTATTTCTCACAGAGAATCAAAATCCTCCAACACAGTAGAGCACCTTTTGAGCCTGATGGTGTTATCTTGATAATACCAATTTATTTTCTCTAATGAAACCTTGTAAAATGAGTTGAAAAATTACAGTGCAACATTTGTTCTCATAACCTACTGCACCACGACTTCTCATGGGTAATTTGGTAGTGTACTTGAGCTTGACAACATTATGCAGCTTCTCAGAACAGTACAGACTCTGACATTGACAGTAAGTAATGCTATGCTTACTTCTGGAACCAAACACATTTTTGTTCTCAGTTATGTTTACTCTCCCTAATGTTATTTCAAAAGACCAATCACTTCAAGTTAAAAAGGATTTTGAAAGTTGTAGGATTGATTTTTTTAAAATTTATTTTTTAAATCTACAGTTTCTTCTTCCTATGCACTGGAATACCAAAAGACTGACTCCAAAAGGATGCTGAAGTGCTATTCCTTTCATACTTATACAGTACCAGATATTTCTTGGTTGCAAGGTGAAACACCCATCCAAGAAACAATGCGGGAAGAAACCAGGGATGGAATGCTCTATTCTCTTAGAAGTGACCAGACCATTTTAAACACAGCTCATCCTTACTACTGTCATGTTCATCTCCATCATGAAAACTGGACTGGTGAATGGAAGATGCAAGGTAGGAATGAATGGAAGTCTGTTCCTGCATCATTATTGAATGTCACAGCTTGTTTCAAAGACAAATTAAATACAGTATTTCTGCAATGGGACAACGTGGGTATGGGCTGGTGCAAAAGGCTGCACCTTCCTCTTTGAAGATGTAACTCACTTGTTGCAATTACAGGGCAGCATATGTCCAAGAAGTAGGGATGAGAGGGGGTAGCTCACTCTTCTGTAAGTTAACTTTACTCTGAACATTTCTTCGTATCAGTTTCACATTTCATGAGGTGCCTAATAATCAAAAAAACTCTGTCAAGTGATCCTTTCATTGTACCTCTCCAAGTAAATTCTTAAGTGTGCAGGTTGAGTGCTGGGGGTGCATGGGAGCAGAGAGCAGCAAGCACTGCTTGCATTTGAGCAAACAGCAGCTCCTTTTGTTAGTTAAGGAAAAACAGGGCCATGAAATGTCAACTCTGTTTTGTCCTCCTCCTGAATTGCACAGGAAATTAAAGTAAATAGCTGGCACTTTTCAACCACCCCTGTTTCTCAGGAAATATTTTTTAATTGGATCAAGAGCAATGCAAGAGCAATTCCCTTATGAGATGTGCATGGCTGCTTCCATTGCTATGATTTCCCTCTAAAACGTACCCAGACTTCTCAGTTCCTAATCCACAGCATATGCTTCCAAACAAAAGTGCAGCTTTTAATTCACATACAATAGCTTACAATATGGAAGGTTCCAAGCATGGCATCATAGCAGGGAACAAGTGTCCATTTTGTCAGTCTAGCCTTCTGATCCACAAAAGTGGAAGGGACATTTCATTGCACTTCTGTTTGAATTTCCCTGCATCTGTCTATCCTCTCCCTGGAACATTTTGAAAATATACTGCTTTCATTTCCTTACGTACTTGCAGTGTGGGGTACAGCTTTTTTTGTTCTGTCCTTATGGTTTTCAGCCCCACACTGCTGCTCATTCAGCCCTGTCTCTCCAGCAGACTGCTACCCACCACAGCCTCCTCTGGTTTTCCTTCCTTTGCAGCAAAACCCCACTGACAGATTAAGAGTTGTGCTATGATATTAATTTGTCTTATATCAGTATTTTATACATTAGCTATTAGTTCCAATTTCCTTCCCCTTCCTTTTTTTTTTTTTTTTAAAGTAATTCATTAACTTTAAGTGTTTCACACAGACAGGTAAAGCACTTAAGTTCACCATAGCTGAAATTTATTTCTAACTAAATAGAATCTTTTTATTCTTATAATTAAATTATGTTGTAGTTGCCTTACCCTTTTGCTTTACATGTGCAGGTATCTGATTAGTTCATTTTCTCTCTGCTCCCAATACATGGAATTTTATGCTACTTTACACAGTATCTTAGACTAGGCTGAATCACTTAATGAGCCCCACAATTAGAAGAGGTATAGACAAATAACAACATAATTTTCACAAGTATAGCCAATACCAGTTAGGTAATTTTTAATGTAAGATAGTTTTGGTTTTAAAATCTTCAGATGCTTCTAGAAACATATTCTAATGTTTGAATATCATATCAAAAGAGTGGAATAAGATTTTATATTTGTCCACAGTAATATCAGACTTCAGAAAAAAAAAAATCATAAAATGTCTAAATAGGCTTCACAGTATTTTCCAAAATAATAGCAGAGTTCTTCAATGATCTGTTTCAGACCAGCTGACTAGCATGACAGGATATAGCATTGAAATTCCTTGTGGATACAGCAGTAACACTGAAGACACTGAAGATTTCAGTGTAGTCTGGATGTTAAACAGAAATGCAGTGGTTACAACACTGGTCTTCTTCGATGGTACATCTTACTCTCACAAGCCTCAAGTCCAGATTAACCCGAGTGACTTTTCACTGATGTTGCATGATCTTACTGCAAATGACAGTGGAGAATACCTGTGTAAATTTTCAACACCTCGCTACACGAAACTTACTGTGAGAACTTTGCAAGTTGGTAAGTTCCTTCTCTTTCCATTATGGAAGATGCAGACCAGTGAGGGGAATGTAGAGCCAAAGAGTCAATCAGAAATCTGTAAAATATTGAGAAAAACAATCTTATGTCATTAGTAGATGTGGGTAAAAGAGATATTTTGCTACTGTTCTCCTGGGGAAAAAAAAAAAATTACTTAAGATGTATTTATTTAAAGACCTGACATTTCTTTTTTTTTCAGTCAACAGCTTGTTGTGGCAATGGTCTTAAAATCTGTGTCTGCCCTCAGCTGCCAGTGACTGTCCTCAGAGATAAGGGCACAGGGCAATTCTCAGAAACATGTCCTAAATGCTCTGCTAATAGATACAGTCTTTAAAGGTAGCAGGGAGGTGAAGGGAACCCTGAAGATGTGGTATGAATTTGCCTGCAGAGGAAACCTTGCTGAGGGGAAGCCACAGTTATTTTCCAAGTTTTAATTCTACACAGCAGGACTTTATAAGACCTGGGGATATATATGTTTATATGCATGACTGCATTTTTATGAACTGTAGTCAATTTCTTTCTGTGAAGTCTTAGTTATTTCATTGTCTCCAGTTTCAAGAAGATGTATAAATTACATTTTCTATCTATTCAAAACTCTTACCACATGCTAAGATATTGTACACCAGCTTTCCAAAATTATAACACAAACAAATTGCAGATTTGTTCGAAAATAGTATACTGTCTGGGATGCAGGCTCCTTAAATCTCAGTCCAAAGAGAGGAGAAAAATATCCTGTTCAGTTTATTCAATTAAATACAATCCCACAGAGGACTTGAGAACTACCATAGGGTACCTCACAAGAAAGAAGGGAACTTGAATCAAACCAGTAGGACTTGAAAATCAGAGGCAACATAGCAGAAAAAAAGGCTAGAATAAGTGACAGCTGCATATTTTTGTCTTCCTTTCTCCCCCTGCTGCCATGATATCTTAGCTTCAGTCTGAATTCTTGATGTAGGGTGTATTTTAAATGGCAGTGGCTATGCGCAATCCGAGAGGGGGGGATTAGATTAAAGAAAACAGGTGAGACAAACACAGTTCCTCACAGCTAAACTTCTGGCTTGAGCTTCCTTATCCTGTTAACGTAGCATATTGTTCCTCTGAAGCAGAGAGCATTGGACATCTCCAGGGAGCTGCACACTTAACTCAGGCTCCTAACGTATGTGCACAAGCCCATCAGTCTCCCTGTATATTTACTGAAGACAGACACATGTACCTGTTCAGTCCAAATACGATCTGGATCATCCTCTACAAATGCCATTCTCTAGCTACTCTCTGTGGATGGATCCTAAAATAGTCATTGGTGATACAAATTCCCTCTTTAGAGATGCCACAGTTTAGGGCCAGGGCAGCCCGCTAGACCTGTAACAGATGCTCTCTGTTAACCACCTTCCCTCCTCAAAGGGGAAGAGAAAGGGAATAAGGGAGAGAGACTGAGTGATTAGAGAAGGAAACTACAACAGCTTAATGAAAATAATAAAAATGGAATATGTACAAATATATACAAAACCCCTATTGAATTCAACCACCCCCAATGGCAGTGATATCACCACTGATGTGGAGCAGGCATCAGGAGAGTCCCAGCCTGGTCCCAGCAGCAGACAGGAGCTGTGTTCTGGAGCTGAATTCTGGTACTGGATACAGGAACACACTGATGGGGATCGAAGGCAGAATGGACAGAAACATCCTCAGATGCTGGCCAAGAAAGAAAACAGAAGAGCACCTGAACAGAGCTGAGTAGGGCCCAGCAAGGCAGGGCAAAGAAAGACGAGACCCTCACAATCCCTTGGCTTTATACTGAATATGACATAGATAAGATGCAATACCTCCCTGGTCAGTTTAGGGTCACCTGCCCTGCCCACTCCCTCCCTGCAGGTGCAGCCTTTCACTTTCATGCACCCCCTTGTGTGGTGCACAAGATCCAGCAGTGGCCTTGGTCTGCACACCCATCCTTGGCAGTAACTCTGACCATGGGGTGTTGTCACTGCCAGCAGCAGACACTGCTGTGCAAACAGGCTGCTGACTGCAGACACTGCAGTTAGAACAACTGAGCTGAAAAGTAAAATCACTGAACAGAATTAGTTCTGTTCTCACTCAAACCAGAATATTCCACCTCTTATTTCATACCATTTACATGATACCCATCACTAGGTTATCATTTCTTTCTACAGAAAAGTTCATTTAGTTCATGATTATAGATTTCCATCTACTCTAAGTGTCTGTCGGGGTTAGGAAAGATGGAATTTGTCACAGTGCTCACAGGTTGCAGGTACATCTCAGGAGGTTACTGGATGCCACCTGCTGAAACTAGCTCCCCTTTCATCACCATGATGTTTTCCTGAAAGGCACTGTTAATATTATCCAATTAATATACAGCTTTGAATCGAGTATTCTCACACAGTTAACTTTCCTTGAGGAAATCCTTGTACTTCACCATCTTTCATCATCACCCACCATGTACTTCCAGGTCCTTGAGCGAAAGCAACCCTGCAAATGGGTTTGCTTTTGCCTGAAGCAGGAAATGCCCACACAGATTTTCCCCAACAGATTCCTTTCACACACCACAGGAACCTTATCCCCCTCTACTGTGTGTAAATGGTCTGACTGAGCAAGACCAGCTTGAGTGATAGATCCTCTGGTGTTAACTAACCAGGTGCTGTAGAATTTTCCTACTTGTGGACCAGAAATATATTATACAGAAGACACTTACCAGAGAGATTAGCATCTCTGTGGTGAGCACAGATTGAAAGGAGATAAGATAGACAGTGGGGTGTAAAGAAACAAGCTAGATTAGTATGTTGGATAGTGGTCATAGCAGAGCAGCTGCTCAACCATCAGAAATATTTCCAAGTGCCACTGAAAAGGAGACTTTTATAGAGAAAAGTGAAGAATTTACAATAATTTCAGAGGTCTTCTCCTGTGTAAAGAGAGGTCACAACTTAAAGGTGCTCTACCAAAAGAACTGACAATATGTAAACATATATCTGTGTGTGAGGACAGAGCCAAGCTAAAGGCAATGACTAGATTAAATGCTCTGGTTTTGCAGTTCTAATTTTTGAACTGTTTGCCAGACAACCATAGGAAGTTTCCAGAGGAATTTTTCAATCTTTTTGGCTGGAGTAATGAGACACTTGATGCTGTGAAGAGGTTTCTGCTAGATGGGCTCTTATCTCTTGTGGGATCCATTGTTACCAGCCACCTCAGGATTGGCTGCTTCTCCCGTCCACCTGTTTTGCCAGTTGAAGGTGTCAGTGAGAGTGACACAGATGCCAATAAAAAGAACAGGCTTATTTTACTATTTTGAAATAATACAAAAATGAAATAAGACAAAGAGATAAGCTTATTATACTCTATTTTTAAGCAGCAGAGACATCAGGCAAGGTAATGCATGTAATCATTACTACACAAATCAAGCTATAGTGATTGAGAAAGATACATCACCAATTGCCCTAGGAATACATTACCATTCTCCAGACACACAGTCACTGGGGATCCCTGGTTGCAGCAAGGATATGGAGAACACATCCTGGCAATTGGGAAGTCCTACACGGTGTGTCCACTCGTAGGTGAGGTCTCCATAGTTGCTGCAAGAGGGTCCAGCTTTTATAGTAGTTAGTTACCAAGTTCAGCAAGTCCAGATGACTTGCATTTTTCTTTCTGCAGAAGCATCTGATGTCACCTTCCCTGCTCGAGGTTGCCAAAAGCCTGGCCAGAAATCCAAGGGAGATTTTCTATCTGTTTTGTCTTTAGCCACGTATTTCTCAACAAGGTCCAATCTTTCAACAGGCTGAACATCTGGTTTCACCATCTATTTTAGCTCTAACCATGTATCTCTTCATAAGTGCTAATTGTTGTATCACGAGCACTATAACAAAGTCTTAACATAAGCATTTTTTTGGTGGTTAATTAAGCAAAATCAGGTCCTATTATTGATTACAAAATATAACATTAAAGGGCTCATCTAGAGGTCAACCTTTGGCCTGGACCTGTTATCCAAGCCTTAGCATATCACCACCTGGATTGCATGGTTGCATCATGAAGCTGGGAAGCTTTTTAGATGAAAGTTGCAAAGATTTAGTGACAGAAGTCTATGGTCCAGGCTGAATAATGCTTACTGGGTTGTTCTATTAGAAATCAGCAATACTGAGCAGTGTACTTGAAGACAGTGTTTACCATATTGGGCAGTTGATTGTTTCTAAATGGGACTTGCATTAAGAATTTGTCAAATCACATTGTGTGAACACACATAGAATTCTGTATCATCAAAATTAAGTAAAATAATCCAGTTTCAGCTATTCATGCTGAAGTCATTTTCATGCTGAAGTCATTAAAATATTACTTCAAAGTCTTACAGTGCAGTTCAAGTAATGTTAACAAGGTTGCATTAGTAGCATTAAAAAAGAAACAAAGCCATTCTTCCTAAATCATAGCTTTTAGATTATAAATAAGAAAAAAAAGTCATAGCTTTGATATACTTATTGAACAAAAGCTAACATTAATTTGCAATATAAAGCATTTCTGTTAAACTTTTTGGAATTTGTGTTTTTATAGAAGATTCAGATAACACCTGGAAAATTGTGCTAGGAGTGCTAGCAGTCCTGCTGCTAGTAGCTACAGTAGGACTCTGTTCCTGGTTCTTGTTCAAGGTATGTACAATCATTAGGGGATTTAATTTTAAGCGTGCTATTAAGCTTACATCCAGACCTTGAATGTTTGACCAAGCATAAATTTGATTTTCATGGGCATACAAAAAAAGACTGAAAATGTAGGATAAGTCTCAGTGTAAATAGTCCTCAATCTTGTTATTTTCCATGTCCAGAGGGCCCTATTGATACATCCATGCAACAATATTTTGGTTGTAGCTAGGTTAACGTGCCCTTCCCTTGACCAGGTGCTCTCCTGTGTTATATAAAAGGATGAAAATTTGGTTACCTTTCAATAATGCTTTCTGATAACTTGCTTTAAAAACAGTTAAGCTGGTTAATGTTCTCTCAGTTGTGTTTAAGACAAAACCAAAAAAACAAACTAAACCAAAACACAAAAAAAACCCAAACCCAAACCAACAAACCAAACCATGAAGTCCCTCTAACAACGTACATACCTAGCTTAGGTCCTGAACTACTATTTCAGTTATATCCAATGTCAAAGCTCACCACAGGGTGAAAAGTTTCAGTAATTGCTTTTGCTAAAACCATCTCACCCCTGATCTCATTTCTCTACACACTTGTCCTGTTTACCTGAGTATGGCATCTTCAGGTAGATACATTATATTCTTGCTCATTTGTAGTAGGCTGTCTCTGTCTTAGAATATTCTGTTTCCTTCCTCTGCATTTGTGGTGAGTATCCTTAAAAAAGTGAAGTTTAACTTTCTAGTCCTGAACTCCCTGGGCCTTAAGATTTTGTCACAGACTGAATTTGGTAAACTTCAGAAACGCTTTATGATGCTTTACCATGAGATTTAACAAGAACACACAAGAAAGACAACTCTAAAATGATTGAGTCTCACTCTTCTTCATTTTTCTTTCACTTGGAGATTCATTTGTATTTTTCTTATTAGTCAATTTTAATGCTACCATCCCTAAGTGATAGTAATGTACTTTTGAGATGCAGCTATTTAATATATTTAAACAAGATCCATTTATCTTGGGACCTGTTGAGATATTTAACATAGCATAATCAGAGGAAGTGGAACAGTTTACAGGTCAAGTCAGCTCCTGTTACATTGATGGAAGACTAGATGGAAAAACCAAGAATGTTTCTGCACTATGTGAATGCTTATTTTACTCAGCTGATGTTAAAATGGAAAATACTGGCTTAGCTTTATAGTGAATATGTTGTCTTGTTCTATTCTCACTTGAATATTAATTTTACTGGTCAGTAGTTCTTACGAACATTTTTGTTTTGACTAGGGATCAACCTCAAAAAAACCCACTGTACATCTTGCTGTACTACAAGAATCCCCCCCTCTGCACACACAGAATTTTACTGAGATTGCTGCTGAACAAGAACAAAGCATTCTTTTCACCCGTCCTATTGATCAACACTAAAAGCCACATGGAAATTAGACTGACTGAGCAACAGGAACAAACAAGGGAACTCACAGGGAAAAAACCCAAAAGTCAACTGACACTTCTATGTGAGGACTCAGCATGAAAAAATGGAACCTGGATATCCTAAAGGGAAAATGAAGATGCTTCCACAGAAGAAGATTCAGTTTTGAGGAGGTTATTTTTGAGTTTGGTGGGTTTTTTTCCTGTTTTGCACTCAGTTTAGTATTTTAATTTCAAGGAAAGACAATTTCCCAACTTAAAGCTGTTTAAAAGTGGAAAAGATCTAAGAGGACACCCTGTTCCTGATCCACAGGCAGTCCTGAGGAGAGGTGTCCCTCCACAATGTCTCCTATGTCTCTCCTGCAGCGAATGAACAAAAGTCATTCGACTGATAGTACTGGAAGCTTCTAAGCTGATTGTTCATATGAAAAAAATTTACTTTCTGCTCTCCTGCCAAAACTCATACATACTCTGACTGGCAGGACAGATGGAAGCTGGGTAATCCCAGCTTTGAGGGCTGTCCCCCTGCACAGGTTTAATTTGTGCTGCTTTAACAATCTGCACATGAAACACGTGAGACTGAGAAGCATGACTGGATTTGCCCTTGGTTTTGATTTTGTCAAAGATCTGACAATTAGGATTCGTTCCAAAAAAATGAAGTGGGCTGTTGGCAAGATGTAATCTTGTATTGATCCCTGAGGCTTGGCAAAATAGAATCACAGAAATAAATGGAATACACTATACAGTCTCTTTGGATTTTCACTTGATGTTTATTTCTGTAAGTGCTTGGTTTTTTCTACAGTTGCTTTCAGTTGTGCCTGATTATATCAAGCATCTTCTCATATCTGTCAGCTTGGACTGTACTTATTCCTCTTCATGAACCTGAAATGCAATTGAGATAGTATGCAACTGTTAAAAACCAAAGTGTTGAGGGGGTTTTGGAGTAAGTTCACAAGTCATTGACAAAGGCTTCTCTTCACTAATGCTTCTGCTCCCTTGTATTACCAGTTTTTATCTAAGATAGACTAGCACCAGTCTAGACAACCCTTTCCATCTTACTTCAGCTAACAATACAGGTTTCTTGTCCTCATGCTAGAGTCTGCATCACTTTGATAGCAGATGGCTTCTGTACATCCGTGTTTCAACAGATGGTGGTGCTTGTTCTGAATCACACACACTTCCCAGAGTTTCCAGGAACACAGGTACTAGCAGCAGTAGACGAGATAGATACTTCTAATGTTACATGATTAAAGTAGTCTCCCCAGTGCCTGCCTCTCCCAAAGGAGATGTGTCATGACTTCTACGAGAGCAGTCACTGCTGGAACATGTTTCCTGGGAGCTACTGCTTTTTGCGAGGATGATACCTCTGCGTGTGCTCTTGTGCTATCCATATATAGAACCATGACCCAGCTCCTCGTTCTATCATTCCTGCAAGTAATAACCCCACTCTTACTTGCCCTGGTTACAACAAGGCAAGTATAGATAAGCAAAGATTTGCTTTCAGTTGCAGACCAAGTTCTTAGGCACCTCTAAGTTTCATCGATATTATTCTACTAACGTTCTGCTCAAGTGCAAAACACCACAAGTATATTTCTAACTACTAAAGTCTTCCCAGCACTAAGGTGACCAATCACTAATATCTTCTTTTCATCCAGCTCTTCAAATCAATACAAGTTCATTGAAAGAGCAATGTAATCCCCAGGCTGTATTACATACATAAGAATCTACAGAGGGAGAAAAGATGGACCTTTTTAATATCCCTTGCAAAAAAACCCCAAAAACCAACCCAAATGAACTAAAATCACCATTTCAGGAAACTTCTGTCTGCTGAGCACAGAGGTTAAATGACAACATCAAGAGACCAGGAAATTAATTTTACTGAAGGACCAGATTGCTGTCCTAAAGGCTTACCTTAATGTTAAAATAAAGGGTAGACTGAAACTGAAATAATGTAGTAAACAAGAATTTGTTCTAGTCCATGCTATTTTAAGAGATCTAATGGGTTTTCCTGCATACTTAGCATCCACTACAGTGTATTCAACTGTCACATTTACCCCTGAAAGTATAACCATACCTTTTTCATGCCAATATCTCTTGACTTGCTCCTCAGCTTATTAACTTGAGATTCAGCTATTTCAGCCCTTTCTTCAGCATCATCCAGATCATGTTGCTGTTTTCTGTACTTCGAAAGGTACAGGTTGGCTTGAGCTTCCTGGTGAGAGAAAATAGTGCAGCTGTTTTCCTCCTGTCCATGTGAAACAAAGCTTTCCTTTTCAAGTAGGACAGGAAGTACACAGCACAACTAGGTAGCAGCTACACGGAAACCACTCATCTCCTGGAGAACTGAGGTTGTTGTTTTACAGAGGTAATGTTTCCAGCAGCACTCTCCATGTTAAAATGAACTGGGGGATGGTCAATGTGCCTCCTGAGGGACTAGGAGGAAAAAAAGTCTTGCCTGTTCCTTCCCTTGGCAAACTATACTGCAATCCTAAAATTGAATACATCTTCTTAAATATAATCAACACATGCTACACAATTTATTTTATATATATTATAAATACATTTATACATAGAAGTTTTATAGGAACATAAATACAAATATGACCACACACAGAGAACATGTAGAAGGTTTTAGTACAAATACAGAATAAAGATTGTGGGGTTAGGACAATACATTTCTCAAAGGTAAAAAGGCCCAAAGAGTTACTTACAGCTTCCTCTGCTTGATGCTTGTAGCTCTTTACTTTTAGTTGTAGCTTGTCAATCAGATCCTGCATCCTAGCCAGATTCTTCTTATCTTCTTCCGACTGCAACAAAACACCATTAATTAGGTTGACAGTGTAAAGAGGCATAAAACATCTCCCACAATGAAATAGGTAGGGCTGCCTTAGATATAATTTTAGAAACATATAGTTCAAAATATAAACAGGCCATATTGTAATCACTCTGTGTATAGACAAGAAAAGTTTCTATAGCTTGAAGATGTTTCTAAGTTTGGAGGCTGATGACTGAGAGTACCTTCCCCATTTATATAAATACACAAATATATATACATAGACATACATATATATGTGCACAGACTTTCAGAAGTGTGCACATAAACTCACACAGAGCTCCTCGCTCAGGGATGAGGAACACACTTGTCATTATAGAATGTGTCATTATTTAGTGAAACAGACCTATGGGTGTGCCTAAAGTAATAATAGTGATTTCCTTATATAAAATCTTGCTTGGAGGCATTTCTAGTAAAAGGAGCCAGGCCTAAGCTGTCACAGTCCATAAACAGAAGGATCAGCTAATTCTGTCTGCCTGTGCCAGAGCACTCTCTTCTAAGAAAACAACCTTCAGCCTCTGCGTAAAAAAGTCAGATTAAAACAACAGGTAGGAGGCTAAATAATCTCCTAAAACAGATGGATGGGATTATCTTCTTAAGAATGCCGTTGAAAGGAAAAGGATCAGTGCTCTGTGCTGAAGACCTTTTTTGAAAGGCAAGCAGCAACAGCAGCTGCTAGCAAACCAGCAGGAGCCTCAAGACCAGACCTTGCTGCCCAGAAATCGGTGACAGAACCCTGGACTGGGCTACCCTGCACCAAGTGTTGCATTAGAGTCAGCTGAATCCTTCTGGCTCTTTTGAGAGACATAAGCACAGCTGAGCAACAGCTGGACTCTTTCTTCTCTTACAGTGTGAATATTCATCTAAGCCTGCTCTATATTAATACTGTGCTAAAACTGTCCAAATCCCAGCAACAGAGGCTTTATTATTCACAGTGAGTCAGGCAAGATGATGGTAGCCCTAGGGAGATGTTCCCCCTAGCTCTAAAGCTTCCTACCATCAGAAAGCTCTGGGTAACGCCATCCTTCTTTTTTCACTGAAACACTGAGGCAATTTAAGACACTGGGAGAACACATTTCCTTCCAGTGACCCAGTGGTTACTGCAGTCCTCAGCATACCTGGTAAGTCAGCTCTTTTATGCGTCTTTCAAACTTGCGGGCTCCTTTTTGGGCATCTGAATTGCGGCGAAGTTCATTCTCAAGTTCATTCTCCAGCTCACGAACCTGCAGAAAAAGGAAAAATCCCTTGCTGGTACACTACAAATACATAAAAGCAGCAGATAGTTTGGTTCACAGTTCAAGAAATGCTGATTTTTCTTAGCATATCCATAGAATCAAATTTCAGGAACAGATCAAAATATCACCTTTCCATTCTGCTTTTTGCATAAATATATTTAAGCTACACTAGCAGTCAAAGGTACAGACATAAGCAGCTCCCAAAAAAGTGCAATGGAAGCAAGTATTGGAAAGGCTTTTGACAATTTCAGATCTTGGGGTATTAATTTTCATTTTATTTTAATCAAGGGATTGTGCTTCTGTTGCGCTACAATGGGTCATTGTAGCTGTATGATGAAGGGGAGTCACCTCGCCAAGAATTGCTCACCTGCATTTTGTGGAACAGAGGAAAGCATTCATAGAATCATAGAATGTTTTGGGTTGGAAGGCACCTTCCAGATCATAGTATCCCTTATTCATCCCTGGAGGTTTTTAAAAAGAGATTGGACATGGCCCTTAGTGCCATGATATAGTAATTGGAGTTGGATCAGGGGTTGGACTCGATGATCTTGGAGGTCTTTTTCAACCCAATCTATTCTATGATTCTATGATTATTGGCCTCTATGAACTAGGGCTCCTACCTGGTCCTGGCTCTGTAAGCAAGAGGCAGTGGTCCACAGTCAGATCACAAACTTACCCTGGATTCCAGTTTCTGGATCTGCTTCTTGCCACCTTTCAGGGCTATTTGTTCTGCTTCATCCAGTCGTTTCTGGAGGTCTTTAATGGTTTGTTCCATGTTCTTCTTCATTCTCTCTAAGTGAGCACTAGTATCCTGCTCCTTTTTAAGCTCCTCAGCCATCATTGCTGCCTGAAAAACCACCACATTTTACAGCAGCTCTCGTATACTATTGCATTATGTCTCAGAAGAAATGATGGAAGATGGATCTTGGATTATCCCCTACTTGAATGCTCCCAGGGCTTCAGAGAATATCTTGCGTGTGCATATGTTGCCTGGACAAAGAACATGCAAGGACAGAAGAGCCTTGGAGGCCTTTTTTTCCTCCCTATTCTAATGCTGTGATTTAAGATTCCTCCTCCCCTTTTATTTCTTTAATTTTTTAAGTATCTGTGCTATTATGTCCTCAATTATAATGCCTACGAGTAAGCCTGTGCTATTCACTACAGACATTTTCCACAGAACTTACTCACAATTTAATCTTGGTATTCACAATTTAACCTTGGTGTCTGGAGCTCTTAAAAGGTAGTAGTTTAAAACAATTGACAGATGAATTTCCCATCATGGCCACAGCTGAGACCTGACTGAGTGGCTGTAACAGCAGAGTGGTTTCCGCAGTCTGCTGAGATAGAGAATCTCAGTCCCAACATCTTATGCAGTCCCTGGCCATTCTGTTGTAAGACAGGTAACAGGGGTGCCTACTAGCTCATTCCTGCTTTAGTGTTTGTGGCTGCCACCAGGCGCCATTTACACCATCACTGAGCAGTCATCAGAAGACAGCAGTCATTGCTATCCAGGCTGGAGGTGAATCAAGGACCATCAGCATCTTCTCTCTGGCAGGCAGTAACAGTGATGTCAGCTGAGAAGCAGTAAAAACCATGGTACAGGAATAAACTTTGTCCAGGTGCTCCAGACATGTAACTCACATAAACCTCCAGTTTTAGCTTTCATTTTATCTGTTGGTGTGATGTGATACATCAGCTCAGCTCTGAAGACATGGATTTCTCCAGCTCTGCGGGAAATGAAACTATACCTGTCCAAATTATGTCTTCCCTAGAGGAAGAATGTACCCCATCTCTCCTCTTGGCATCTTAGGGATGCCTCATGTTTTTCCAACTGACACCTAGTTCTAGGGTACCTTGTTTAGGATTTGGCAATTTTGGTTTGCATATCAGATACTATGTACACCAGGAAACTAGTTAACACTAGTTTGGTTTAAACTGGTTTAGCCTATCCAAGTGTATGACTTCCCTGATTCAAAGGTGACATGACACAAGACTTTGAGCATCAGTAAAAACACTTGGGGGGGTGGGACAACAACAACCAACCAAAAAACAACAAAACAACCAAACCCAAACCCTAAACCTCAGGGAAAAGTCGTCCTTCTCTTTTTTTCTCTACTCTGTTTTACTTTGTGGCTTCATCAGTTACCACCTGGTAACCGTGGAGTGCTTTGGATGTATGAGCTTTGTAACAAGGACAGAAATGGCAACCTAGGAAATATTATCTTGCCTGTCCCGAGATATTAAAGTACTGAAAAGAAGTTAGCAAGGAAACAGCCTACTTACATCTGTGATTGCTTTCTTGGCTTTTTCCTCTGCATTCCGACACTCCTGAATCGATTCCTCCACTTCATTCTGCATCTGGGAAATGTCACCCTCCAGCTTCTTCTTTTGATTGATCAGGCTTGTGTTCTTTTATTTTTTCCCCAAAGGAAAATTGGAAAATGAGGGAAAATGATTAGAGACACAACTCCTGTAAATACCACAGCACACCAAGGCTTACAGAATTTTGCAACTCCTCGATTGTTTGGGAAAGGAGACCCAGGTATATGGTAAGGGCTGGCCTTGTAGCAGATGTAGCTTCAGACTGAGGAAATGCTAAAATTACTGTCAAAGCTGTAAATGTTTAGATTTTCATTCAGATAAAATAATAAGCATTAGGATGAAATAGAATAATAAGTAAGGCAGTTCATTTTCAAAACTAAAGACTCATATTCAGTCAATGAGGTGATTAAAACAAAAGTCCCATGTTAACAATGGGCTGGAGGAAACATTGCAAAACATCACCAGCCTGTAGCACATTTTCTTATCTTTCTGACCATTATTTAGTGTTGTAGCACAAATGGTGTGAGTCAGGACATGTTCCTCCATGACCCTGTGGAAAATGCAGCATCTGTTGTGACTGAATTCAGAGGCCTGTATTAATCACATCTGTGATGTTGCAGAGTGCTCTGTTCTGATGGAGTTTCCTGCCCTGCATAATACATCTGTTGTATATACCTACTGCACACGACACACCCAACCTCTGCAGCTTTCTTTGCTGAATAACATCAGTGCCCTGCCAAAAAACATAGAAACACAGAAATGTCTGGGTTTGAAGGGACCACTAGAGGTCATCTAGTCCGACCCCCCTGCTGAGAACAGGGACATCCTCAACTAGAGCAGGCCGCTACGAGCCTCATCACGCCTCACCTTGCATGTCTCCAGGGATGGGACCTCAACCACCTCCCTGGGCAACCTGTTCCAGTGCTCCACCACTCTTGTGGTAAAGAACTTCCTCTTTATTTCTAATCTAAATCCACTCTTTTCTAATTTAAAACCATCACTCCTTGTCCTTTCACTCCAGGCCTTTGTAAACAGGCCCTCTACAGTCTTTTTGTAAGGTCCCTCATCATCTGTGTTGCTTGTCCAAAGAAATGCCTCACCATCCCAGACACGACTTAACTAAAGCAGGAAACTGGTTTTACAGCGTGGAAGAAGGAAATAAATTAGATATATTCTTGTTATTTTCAATTGTCTTTTTTTGGAACCTAATTAAAGCAGTTAGCTGAATCACCAATTCCAACTAACTTGAAGGCAGTGAGGTGGCATATCTACAGAGTGACTTATTCCTCTCCCTCATTTTCTCCCTTGAAGACGGGCAATGCGTGTCTCCCTTATGATAGTCATGGACAAACACTGTCAGTGCTTAACAGACCAAGCTCAGTTCAACCCAGTGAGGGAGAAAGCACAGAAAAAGCCAACCTGAGTGTGAAGCAGGTTCACACGTTCAGTGGCTTCCAGCAGTTCATGTTCTGCCAGCTTCCTGCCCCGTTCAGTCTGGTCCAGCAAAGCTCTCAGCTCATCCAGCTCTGACTGCAGAAGATTGTTCCTCCTGTCAGAGACTGCCAGCTGCTCCTTCAGATCTTCATTGACGTGGCCCGAGTCATCCAGCTGCACCTGAAGATCCTGTAACAAAACAGATGATGTTTTTTTACCAATGACACTGCATTTCAAGCCACTGTGCTTACACAAGAGCACCCCATACTGCAGAGCTTGCACGGGGCCCACCTGAAGAATTTCAGTGCTTCTTATTGCAGAAGGGCTTCCTCCACACAGTAAATTGAACAGCTTTTGTGGTATGTGGTGCAATGGAGAAAAAACCCTGTGTGTTCAAATCTGAGAGAGCTCACAGTTCTGCCCAAGGCAGAACTAGCTGCTTAGGTGTGGGAGAGGCGATGACTTAAAAGTGATCTTAGCAAAACACTTTTTCTTTATTTTTTTTTTTTAAAGCTATTACCAGTGTTGATGCAAACAACAAATCTGAATATACACACACTCCCTGTATTGAAGCCAACTGACTTACTTTTCATTTTTGAAGGACTTGCAAGCTCACAACAAAATGATAGATTTTCAGTGCCTCATACTGTACATTCTGCCCCTGCAGGAGGCTGTAGCCAGCAAGGGGTTTATGACTGGATCTCATCCAGCTTATATCTAAGTCTTGGAAGAAATCCATATTTCAGTATTCTCTTACATGATCACTAATGGCTTTCCCTGCATATCCTCGGAAGCAGCTTCTCAATTTCCATCACCACTGTTGTTTTGATCTGTGCTAATGAAAACTGGCCTGAACCTACCACTGGGACTGACAGCTCTTGGAGTACCTTTATTTGTGTCTGCAAGCCACGTGCTGACTTTGTGGCTTCTGCAGCATGCCTGTTAGCATGGCTAAGCTGGATTTCCATCTCATTGAGGTCCCCTTCCATCTTCTTCTTGAGACGGATGGCCTCATTTCTGCTCCGGGCTTCAGAATCCAGGGTGGACTGCAGAGAATCTATGGCGCGTTGCTGATTTCTCCTGAAAAGACCATGAAGGATGAATGGAGTCATTTTCCTCTCTGCACAGGAACACAGAACTGCATGCAATGGTACTTCACTTTCTGGAAATGTCTCATTTCCAGAAATAGAAGTAAATTTCTGAATGACATGCATATTGTGGGTTTCTAGTGCCTTACTGCCATCTAACTGGCTGGTGTGCTTCCCACCCTCAGCTGACTCCTGATCTGTAAGCACCTACAGCATCCTTCTCCCACACTTCTTTGGCAATATTGGAGCAAGGAGTTCTCTCAGATCTCTTGTAAACTCAAGCAAGTACATGTTTGAACCTAACAAGGAGCCCTTCAAACTCAGCAGTCACTTACCAAGATATTTACTAAAACATTCACTGGGATGTTTTACATCTCAGGCTTTTTAAGAAGGCATTACTGGAGGGGATTAATCAAACTGAAGGTATGGTCTAAGCTAATTACTCTAGGAGCTCTTTATAGTAAATGGCATGTGTAAGCTACAATTTATTGTATCTTAGTAGATGTTGAAACACTTTTCTCACACTTAATTATGAAGGGAATAATTCAGGACTAGAAATCTGTGTTACAGACATCTAAAGTTAGAAGAGATTAAGCCCACCCTCGACCCCCTGTCAAAAGTAGCTTAATGTCAATTTAAAGATCGCAAAACAGATACAGACAGGTGCTTAATTTTCTTGGCTCTAACAGCCAAGTCCTATGATGAATGTTTTGCTCTTTTACAACCAGAAGGTAAGTCAAAGCAGAGAGTATGACTCACACAGGGAAATATTTATCTCACTGCTGGCCAAGTTTTGCTGAAAGTGTAGGTGTCTGGGAAATCACCAAGTCAACAAGGAAAACCTTGAGGGCTCTATTGCTTCATCAAGATACTGCACTGTGCCCTAGACTCCCAGGGAACAACACGGCATGTCTATTGAACAAGCTGGCAGCAAAACACTCATAAAGCTGAGGCATAAAGCATTGATTAGGATATCTTATCCTGAGGTCTCTCATTCAAAAACACTATTTGTTTTTGAATCAATTAACATATTAATCCTTGTTCCTACACTGGCCAAAGCAGGCCTTGGACTTCACCTTCCTTACCTTTTATCCTAGCAACAAACAATGATGTGGGTCTTGGATTGATAGCATTGCAACACCGACTAATTCAAAGTCAGACATTTCTGAAGGATTGCTACACATTGCTGAAAATTTGACCCAGTGTAGCATCATTTTAAGAGTGTAACTCTTCAGACTAGAGTTAATGCTGGGGGGGGTAGAGGAGAGACAACACACATCATCCTTTTGTCTTCTAATTGCTTTCCATTTTTTCTGTTTATGCCTTTTACCTGCAAGCTTCTCTCCTTTTATGTTCATACTTTCTGTACCTCTGCAATTCTCAGTGCTTACCCAAATGATGTACACATAACAGCAAGCTCCTCACATCCTCCCACAATCAGTGTAGCTGTAATTGCATAAATTAACTAAACATAGGAGTAAAGATTGCCTACAGATACCATAGCTTTGAGCACCACTGAGGTGGTACTGCTGATTTCGCCTGCAGTTTCCCTTGGGAGGCAGTCATCCTAGAGGATTAGGAGAAGACAGCTTTCCAGACCTACTTGTCTCCATGCTGTAAGCATGCAGACTTAAACATACAGTGACCCTTGGTCTTACTGCCGCTTTGGTTGTGCCAGTCAATTGTGTGACAGGTCCTATGTGATATGAGTAATGGGCTTATGTGTACACTCTCAGAGGCTGAACTGACAGGTACAGTTGAACTAAGAGATGGTAATATGGTAGGATTACCTGTTGGCAAATTATCAGAGCTGTTTTGGTTTCTGGTGCAGACAGTATCTGCTTGTGCTGTCATAACTACATGTGGTGCATTTGACTGGCTTGGGTCTTGAAAGTATTTCTGGTCTTTTGAGATTTTCTCATTAAAAAAACATGCTGCTACCTGTACTGTACCTTATATTTTCCATTTCTTCCTCCTTTTCTGCCAGTTTCCTTTCAAAGTCTGCCTTAAGTTGAGAAAGTTCAAGCTGAAAACGAAGGGTCTTACTTTCTTCATGCTCCAAAGCTCCCTGAAATAGAAAGCACCAAGACCAGGAGTTATTGTTTTTTAAAATCACAGACTGCTGCACAAAGATGATCCCTTCACACTTTTCTTCCCATACTCAGTAGCACTCTTTCCTCTCTACTTCTCTCTCTAGACAAGGACAGGAACAGCTTACATGGCAAAACAATGCATTTATTTGCCTTCTAATGCAACTTGGCATTTGGAAAACTGGGCAGCAAGCTCTTCAGAGGATGAATTGTCAAACCGTCCACAGCTCACACACAAAAAATGCCTTAGGCCCTGCCTGCATGGTTTTGATATCAACAGATGTTCCCCACTCCACACCCCTGATACAGACACCCTCTGAAAATTCACAGGCTTGTAAGAGATAGGCAAAACCAAAGTTGTTGAGAGGGTGAAGGGGGTCACACATCTGCCGCCTCACAAAGTTGTCTCTAAACCATGAAGTGTTGAAAGCCCCCCAGTTATACAATCTTACTAGGCAATATGACTCCAAGTAAAAAAATAACAGACATGGTGTGTATATGACAAAACACAAAAATATTGTCTGCTCTTTCCAATTAACATGAAGACAAGTCTATGAAACATGGGAGATTTATTCCTATTGTCTATATTCTGGCATTTCTCACATGCAGAAGTCAAGAACTGAGCTGGACAGGAGTGACATAACAGGGCCTCTGACTTCCAGGTCTTGCATAAGCAAAGATCAAAGGCATTCTGTCTCTCTGCTGCTTGCATCAAGCAAGGAAGGAAAGCACAGAACTGAACACCATTGTTTCTGGAAGTGCTCTCTGAAGGATAGAATTGCGCAGGCATAGCTATTCTTCCCTCAAGAGGTGATGGAAACAGAGTGAAGGTTCTGAAGACAAAGCTGTACGAAATCCTTGCTAATCTCTGGCCATCATGCAGCAGCCACAGGTCAGTTGAATGCACACTTCATGCCAAGGAGCCAAAATGTATTAATGGGAACAGCACACAAAAGTACTGTGTCACCAGTGGTGACTGCCAGAGACTCAAATTCACAAGGAAGGGGGAAGAAAATCTGCAATCAATCTCCCCCTCCATTACAGTAAGATACATCACCACTTTACTTTTGTTAGTTCCTAATAACACTGAGCTTTAGGAAGCCATTTCACACAGCCCAGGAAAGTAAAGTGTGCCTCTTAAATCCCTCAAGAACAGATGTATTCTTTCTAGCAAGAGAAGTTTATGGGCAGAGCATGTAAACACTCTCCACATCTCAGAGCTGTGGAAGAAAGGCATGCTCTTTCCCCTGCTCTGATCACGACACCTGTTTGTTTGGCTGTAAAATCCCTGCAAAGTATAAAGCATCCTGTAACAGACAAAAGAAGTTGCACAGCATTTAAGGTATTAATGCATCCCTGCTGCTAGGTAGTGTTCATTTTAGCAGATAATATTGGGAGTACAATTCAAAAGAAATTCAGGCTTCCCTAAAAATCCCTTGCTATGTGCTGTATGGCTTCTAGCTCACAATGCCCACAACCCTTCTTAGGTCTGCAATCCACTTTCAAAACTTGTAAAAACCAGACAACGGAGCCCTTTCGGTGAATAACCAAGGTTTCCAGTTGTCTTGATCTGCAATGCTGCTTTGTTTCTGAAACTGGGATGAGGCATCCCTCTTGGGTACGTGCATATTTGTCACAGTAGGAATTAACACATAATAGCATTACCAAATAATGATAATAAATAGCATTATCAAACTCCTATTGGAGTCAAAGATTTTCTAAATGGCCTATTTTTGTTTGGTTTCTGAGATTGCTAACATTTTTTTGAACAGGCTGCAGTATCCAACAAGATTATCTGAGACCTTATAAAATTTAAAGTCATCAGGAGGTTTGTTTTGTTATTCTCAAAACCAGGAAATGATGAATTT
The DNA here is from genome assembly GCA_013399075.1 of Chloroceryle aenea. Taxonomy (NCBI): domain Eukaryota; kingdom Metazoa; phylum Chordata; class Aves; order Coraciiformes; family Cerylidae; genus Chloroceryle; species Chloroceryle aenea. The sequence continues at coordinate 60,096 of VWZY01005366.1, forward strand.
GCAGTCAGAAAGTAGAGACTAGAAATGTCTGATAAAATAGTATGAGACAATAATTCTCAGCAGTTCCTGTTTCCTGAAAGATTGAAATATTCTATGCCCAAGTTAGCAAGGATTGGATTTTCAGGAGGCCGGCAGATTTCTGAGCTTTCTGGAAGGGAAAGAAAAATCCCAACAGTAAAACAACCAAACCTACAAGGCACCTCCTTTGAAGAGGCCTCCAGTTATGATCTTAGAGCTGACATCTCCAAAAGTCACCAGTCATTCTTGAAAACACTGGCTAGCAAGGCTGGAAGAGCTGGGTGCAGAAAGGTTGCTCTTGCTAACAATCAACACATTATCTGTGCTGCTGAGGGATGAAAAAAGGAAGGGAAATTGTAATGAAGACACCCTTTCCTCTTCCTTTGAACTTCCTTTCCTTACCTCTGCTTCTTCCAGAGCCAGCTGAACTTCGGACTTCTCTTGTTCAATCTGTTTCTTGGTTTTTTCTATTTCATGCAGGCTCTTGTTTCCTTCACTAATCTGATTGGTCAGATCAGAAATCTCCTCTGAAAAAAAAAAAGGATGGATTTAGTGATCAGAGTGTCCCAAACACACTGCAGCTCACGGAGTGTGAATACAAGCTCCATGCCTCAAACTACTACCTCAAGGGCTTGTCTGTACAAAAGCACTGGCCTACTTTCAATTACAGCAACTTTTTTTTAACCTGAACAACTTGAAAGCAGAGTTTCTTGTGAATGCTTTTTTGAAGCAGTTATAGTGGTTTAGCTTTTATCTCTGATCTGCAGGCTAGCAATGTACTCTGCTTTGGGAACTGTCTAGGTTTCCTCTGTTGCAGCTCTATTACTTTTCTTCTTCCTCCCCTGAGACTGGCACCTCTGCCAGCCAGCTTCACTGACAGGTGAGCACAGGAAGCCTGCTTTCCTCTGGCCACACCAATTTCTATGTTCAAAACCTTCATTGACAGCACCAGTCAGTCGGTGTCTCCACACTGGAAAGCTAGCCTCAATGAGGAGAGAAACACTTTCCTGACAGCTTCTACAGGGTATCTGCATCCATCCAGCTGTCCACTGATGTGGCTCTTGCACTGGATGTGGGCCCTACATGAAGCCTACCTTGGAGGTTCTTGTTTTCCCTTTTCAGCGTCTCCAGATGGTCTAGAGTCTCCTCATAGGCATTCTTCAACTTGAAGAGCTCAGTGCTGAGGCTACGGGCCTCCTTCTGGGAAGCCTCCAGCTCAGCTTGTGACTCTTCATACTTCTGCTTCCAGTCATTGATGATCTTGTCAAACCCACGCTGTTTCTTGTCCAGGGACGCAGCTGCAGAGTTGGCTTTCTCCAGGTCAATCATCATGTCTTCCAACTCATTCTGCAGCCTGTGCTTTGTCTTTTCCAGGGAAGAACACTTGGCATTGGCTGCCTCAATTGCTTCCTCAGCTTCTTGTAGGCGAGCAGCAAGCTTCTTCCTACCAGGTGGGAAGACATGGTGAAATTACTGAATGCCACCCTTGCCATGTTATCCAGAAAAACTGACACTGAAGTATCTCAATAAATCAGCTTTGAATGGGAAAACTAGGGGACAAGGGGAAGGGAGGGGGAAATCAAGCCTCTAGAGAGAAAGGACTATGATAGGCAAAAAAGCAGTTTAAATTATGAATGCCAATATGGGGCAGATAATTTTGTCCTTGTGTTTGAATATTTGAAATACAGCTTCTGAACTCTCAAGAAGCAGTTTGCTACTTGCTAGATGTAACCAGTATGAGTTTGTTGTAAGCTTTGATAAGACCTAGTCTAAATGAAAGCATGTAATCCTCCAATTAGTAGATATGAGACAGAACCCCCAATTAGGAGGTTGATCATGCCTTGATCTTTTGTTCACAGGCTATTTAGATTGGAAAAAGAGAGGGATGGAAGTCCCAGACAGAAATAGTCCTGGAAAGAAAGAAGGACCCAGAAAGAATGTGAGGGTGGTAGATGAAGAAAATATACTGGAAGTGGGGGAGGATCCTGCAGATCAGAGTTTCCTGGAGGCAGATGCTGAAGGTGGTCAGAGACTTTGCCCAATATCATCTGAGACTGATAACTGGGAGCGGCTGCATAGCATGAGCCAACATGACTTTCTGCCCTACTTTCCCAGGGCAACCATCATCTCCCTGCTGGGAAGCGAAGTCAAGATCAAGGGAACATTACAGGGGGCTGGGGCAAGGAGTGTGCAAGATAACCAAGCAGGGTGCTCTAATCTTGTTAGTTCTTAAATAATCCCCAGTATCCTCATCCACTACCCCATAGACAAAGACTCAACAGAACCACTGACCTACTCAAGCAATGAAAAGAACAGAATGACAGCCACAAATTACAGCAGTGAGCCAGAGGGATTTTTTCCAGCCAGGTTGCCCTATTTCCTTAGTGCTATAACAAGCCCCAGGGAGCACAATGAGGCCAACCAAGGGCATGATGAAACCCACATAACCCACTTACTTGGCATCTTCCAGCTCCTCAGTTCTCTGAATGGCATCAGTCTCATACTTTGTTCTCCATTGTGCCACTTCTGCATTTCCTTTGGAGAGAGCCCGCTGCAGCTCTGCCTTGGCTTCTTGCTCCTCCTCATACTGCTCCCGCAAGAGATCACAGTCGTGCCTGGCTGCTTGTAGGGCATGAGCCAGGGCATTTTTGGACTGCAGGGATAGAAACCATTGCAAGATTACCTACAGCAAAACCCAAATAAACAGCCCCTAGAACTTTAAATGGAAACTTAAACCTTATTTTCTTTTTGCCTCTGATCTTGACAGTCCAGATCAGGAGAGGCAAGAAGTGTTTGAAGTGATCCCTAACTGGTGACATGCTGAGAAGGCTGTCAAGACTGAAGATAATGTGACATCTTTGGAGAAGCATCCAAACTTCTAAGATGTAAGATCTGAGATTTTGGCTATCCCACCAAGTAAGTTTTATTTAACAATTATGGATGCTGCTTATTTTCTCACACTCTTCTCTTGTGACTTGCCTCAGGGCTAGGAACTTAGTATAATTTCTAGGAAGCATTCTCACTCCTTTGTCTCATTTTAGCTTTTATTCAGGGTACAAATGAACATGAGCAGTTTTCCCCATTTCATGTCAATGAATGGAACAGGAACACAATCAAAGCAATACCTTGGTTTCCTCTTCTAGCTGTCTCCTAAGTTCTTCAATCTGTTGTGTAAATGATGTTTTCCCCCGGGACAGCTGACTTATCAGTGACTCCTTCTCCTCGAGTTGTCTTATAAATTCACCTGTCACGGGATTTAACAAAAAGAAAAGTAAGATGATGAAATGACAAAGTCCTAGCCAAAAGTCAAAGTCCCACCTGTCCATTTCTGATGAAGAACAGAACAGTGATTGTGGCTAACATTTTGTGAACTTTGGAAGAAAGTTATAACCATCAGACACTGTACCAAGAAAGTTTTCCTTATGCCTTTTTTTTTTTTGATTTGTTTGTGGGGTTTGTGGTTTTGGATTTTTGTAATTTTTTTTTGTGCTGCCAGTACCTTGATTCATTAATTTTAGTTCAGTTCAGGGATCAGACTAGACTGATGTTTACTTTCACATGCATTTGTAGCTGGTTTTGTTCATATTTTTCTTCACTACTTTACAATGCTTTTTCACTGAGAACCTCACAACAACCAGTGTACAGAGGAGAGGACTACATAAGGAAAACTTCATTTATCCCAAGAAGGGCTTCACTGCAGAGTGGAAACTCCAGCCTTATAGGAGAACACAAAACTAACAAGAAAACACAAAGGAAATTAAAAACATGTATTTGAAAGGACACAGAACAGTGGTATCCAATGAGGATGCAGAGATTAAATGGTACTCCTTTGGCTAAAAAGATAGCAAGCCCTTAGAGGACATGCAGTATTTTTGGTTGGATGAGAGCATCTCTAGAATGCAATGCCCAAGGTCATGCTGAGGAAGGTGGTATTCACATGTGCAGCTGCAGTATGCCAACTCCATCTTCCCTCTAGCACTGCAAGGTAGATATACACGTCCTTGTTCCTGAAGCTGGGTACCTAGCCAGCACATTCATTTCAGCACACAAGATGGTAACACAGTATGCTGGTAAATATGGTCCTAGGTCTGTTTTAAAAGCCAGTCGGATGCAAGGTGTCCCCCCCACCAAGGCTATAAAAATATTGAAGATAGGGATGTCAAAAGACAGAAAGCTACTGCTTCTTTCATCAATCCTAATCCAGCCACCTTCAGAGCAGATACTGTTACACAATACTTCTCACCTATGAGGTGCTGAGACTGCACCTCATAAATTACTGGGAAACAGTCTATCTGGGCAGAATGTACACATACCATTCTCACTCTGGAGTTTTGTCTTCTGAGTAGTGAGGTCATTCATGAGGCGTGTCATTTCCTCCAGTTTTGTTTTTGTCTCATTCAGATGGTCTTCATAAGTACGACAAAGTTTCTCTGCATTCGCCTAATGGAAATCAGGAGAAAAGACAGAAATGTAGGGTCCAGACAGCCATTTGGAAGCTGCACCCTTCCAAAAATATCCATGTATTCTTCCTGGTTGTTTTTGTTGGTGTTTTTTGTGTTGTTGTTGTTTGCTGTTTTGTTGTTTGTTGTTATTATATTTTTTTTGTCTTTCAAATGAATGGCAAAAAAAAACAACCCATAGCAGTAGAGCAGGGAATAGTACCCCTGTGTCTACAGTCCAAGGCCAGGGAACTCCCCATCAGACCACCTTCCACATTTCTTTTCCCCAAACTGCATTTGAATGGAAGCACCAGTGTAAAAAGACTCTGAAAGGACTTCAAAAGCAATCTAATGCCTATGAAGTTCAGGCAAAACCTCCTCATAATTGCTAGATGGGAAAATCATGGCCAGTGAAAATTGCTCTACTGATTCTACTTTAATTATCATTTGTCATAAACTGAATTTGATATCAGCTTTCTAACTCTCAGAATACTGAAGTTTCTTTTCTTCACTTGCACTGGAAGACCTCTTTAGAATGCTCTGAAAGCTACCAAGACTATCTACACAGGAATTCAGCCATAGGAAGTAAAAATGCACATGGTGGTCATGCAAGCCTTTTCTTTGTACTCCTTGCCAATGTGGGTCAAAACTGTGAACTAAGGGCAGGATCTGAGAGGATTCTGCTTTGAATGGCATCACCCAGTCATCACCAGTCTAGGGAAACATAATTTAAGTGGCAGTTTTGTGTTCCAAGATATGTGGATAAACATTATTCCTGGAACTGGGAATGCACTATGTGTTTTGACAGGCCATATTAACTGCTGTCTCATCTCCAGGTAAGAAGGGTTAAAACAGTAGCTGAGGAAAGGGGAACACTGCACATAAGCGCCCTCAGATTGCAAGACACCGCCTTCTAAAACACTCCAGCTCAGCCAGGTACCCTGGGAAACCTTCAGACCAGCCTTAGCTACACATGACCTCTGGGGGGTTTGGGAAGCTGTGGGTCTCTTACTTTTCCCTTGACCATCTGCTCCATGTTGGATGACAGATCATCCACTTCCATCTTCAGCTCGCTCTTCTCCTTTTCCAGTTTCTGCTTGACCCGCTGCAGGTTGTCCAGTTGCTCTCCCATCTCAGCCACACTGTCTGCATGCTTCTTCCTCAGGGTGGCAGCTGTGGCTTCATAGTGCAGCGTGGCCTCCTCAAGGTCCCGCCGCAGCTTCAAGAACTCTGCCTCGCGTTTCTTGTTCATCTCCAGCTGGGCAGCTGTGGCTCCCCCAGCCTCCTCAAGTCGCTCGCTTAATTCCTCTAGCTCTCGGGCCAAATCTGATCTCTGCTTTTCTACCTTGGCTCGAGCAGCTCTTTCTGCTTCCAACTCCTCTTCTAGTTCTTCTATACGAGCCTGCCAAAGAGACATAAGCACCATTGGGTCACTTTTTTGATGATTCCCATCAGAAGACCATGAAGCGGCTTACAAATGTTTAAACCTTCTGCCAGCCCACACTTTACAACATGAGTGGAAGCACAGCAGTTAAAAGATTTGCTCATTTGTGCCAGTAAATCAGATCTTGAGCTAGAGTAAGGATGATGGGTCACATCTTTCTCACAGTAGATTGCTCTACAAGCTCTAGCTCAAGACATTTAGGTCAACTGAATTGACCTCATACTCGTGTACTTGATAATCAGCTGAAGTACATGAGAGAAGCTACTTGATAATAAAAGTAGCAGCAACAAATTGTCATCGCAGGGGACTCTTCTTTATTTACAAAAGCCCAGAGCTGATATTTTTGGGTCAAGACATTTTTATTTTGGACTGTGCTGACTTTCTTTGGCCCTTTCATATCGATTGAAAATGTGCTGTGCATTTGAAACCTTCCCCTAAATTTCAAATCCATGCTTATCACTTCTGAATTCCCCTCCAGCATCCACCTTCAGCTCCGTGGTTTGGAACAATATTATTTGCTTAAAACAAAACACCAGAGTCTTTCTGCCATGCCTGAAACCACCAGCATTCTGTGGTCATAAGTCCTGCTGTTGGGTAGAAACTGTTATAGAGCAAGCATTCTGAGGGGAAAAGGGATCATTTTGGGAAGCATCTGAGTTGCAACACTTCAGGTTTCAAAGCCAAGCTGCAGCTAGCCATGAAAAGCTTCTGTGAAGCCCTTCAGTGAAGCAAAAAGAGAAACTTATCCTAAGATATATGAGAAAGCAGAAAGCTGACCTGAAGCTCCTTGATCTTCTTCTGCAGCTGCATCACTATAGCTTGTTCATCTTCTATCTTGGAATTCAGCTGGCTCATTTCAAATTCTTTCCTGCCCGAGAAAGGAAAATCCTACTGTGACAATTTTTCCCTGTAGCTTTAAGTTAGGCTTTTACAGTTTTAAAAGAGTCGTTCAATGAAAGTTCTAATGTATCTAAAAATGAAAGCAGTCCTCATGTATGGCGATTTGCATGAAAACAGATCTTCCTCTGAGCAGCAGTTTCCAAGTCAAGACTCTGCATGCATTTGTGTAATTATATTTCTGGTTCTTTGTGTCATACAAAAGCAACTTTATTTTCAGACTCAGGGGAAATACACATTCAAAAAAGTCAGGTTGTTCAACAATGCTGTCATAGCTAGTCAGGATGAACAACTTTTTAGATGCTTCCTTCAGCTTTCTCCTCTAAGCAATATGAAACATAAATCTTTTTTTCTTTTTCTTTTTTTTTTTCAGTGCCAGAAAGTGTAATGAATTCTAATGTTTCAGGTATACCATGCACAATTAGGAGGGATTTTCTGTCCCTCCTTGGCTACGCACTCTCTCCTCATGGTATTTCCTTTTAGCTACCACCAGAGCAGGATGACACACCTGAAGGCTCTGAAATGACAGCTCTAACTGTGCTGCTTTAATATGTGAAACAGAAACAGTCTCTTACTTTTTAAGCTTTTCTTCCATCTGCAGCTTATCGTTCTCCAAGTCCATGACACTCTCTTGCGTCAGCTTCAAATCCCCTTCCAGTTTGCGTTTCGCCCGTTCTAGATCCATCCTCACTTTCTTCTCTTGTTCAAGCGAGCCCTCAAGCTTTGGGAACAAAGTCACTTATTAAACATATTAAATGCAGAGGGTTTACAACGGTCAGATGTATGCTGAGCCCAGTTTTGTGCTGAGCTCTAGCAAGCTGCAAAGCAGAAGTACTTAAATATAAGCATCCTCTTTTCTATTGTTTTTATTTTGTTTTGTTTTCTAGCAGCCAGTGGGCACATGGGCTAAAGAAATATGACATAAGAGTTATTCTACATTTAACCTTTATGCAAGCATTAGAATTCTCTCAGTAGCAAAGGTCTCTTTGACTTCATGGCATTTACACTGCAAATACAAACTGAGTGGATTTTCCCTCATTATTGCACTCCTTTCAAAGGGTGAACTACACAGATTTTAAGTTTTTTTTTATAGTGTTCTTGTAATTATACCTTTAACAGACAGTACAAGGATGATATTTCTAAAGCATTGATCATTTCTAAAAGGATACATTTTGAAACTTTGCAACACTTCAGACTCATGAAAACTGTAAGTGGTGGACAAACAAGCCTACAGAAACATGAAGGCAAAGCCAACTTACATCGTCCACTTGCTGTTCTAGTTTCACTTTAGCTTTACTCAGTGTGTTGACCTTGTCCTCCTCTGCTTGTAGGTCATCCAGAACTTGCTGATGAGCTTCCTGTAAAGACTTCTTCTCCTTAGTAAGTTTGCTGATATTCTCATCAAGAGTTGCCATTTCTTCTGTCAGATTTTTGACCTGTGTAAGAAAGGAAGATATATTTGTAAGACTTCAAAGCAAGGGATTATGATAACCTGGCTCAAATGACTGTCTATACTGAACTTGGAAGAAGGAAGACCATGGAAAGAACGATATCTCTCTGCTCCCAGCCCCTTAGGGCTTTTTTGAGTGAAATTGCCTTCAAGGGCATCAATATGCACTAGTTCTTGTTTTGGGTTTTGTACATTATTTCAAATGTACTAAATTCTCTTCCATGTCACTCCTCATTGTGGTGGATTCCAGCTTCTGATTCCCTCTGGAAGAAGAAGGAAATGAGCTTTGCATTTACAGGCTTTAAGATGAAGAGCTGGAAGAACTCATGGTTACAGCAGAAAATTGTTTACTTAAAAATGCCCAAACTAGACATAATTCTTTAGCTGAACTGCACCAAAATAAATTCAGAAAAAGTGAAACTTATGCTTAGAGTTAACACTTTTTCCCTCATGAGGTCAAATACCTTTGTATATATCAATCTGTGTTGCTTTTGTAACCGATAGTGTAAAAACACCAGAAGACCAGTATCTCTTGTCATAAAGGTAATCCACACCCCCCCTCTTTTGAATACATGACAAAGTTCTAAAGGTACCTTGTTTTCAGTAGCATGCTTCTCTTTCTCTACTTTTGCAAGTGTTATTTCAAGATCATCAATATCCTTCTTGAGTTCGGAGCACTCATCTTCTAATTTTCTCTTTTTGGAAGTCAGCTCAGAATTCATCTCTTCCTCATCCTCAACCCTCTCTGTCAGTTCTTTGACTTTGGCCTCCAGCTGAATCTTGGATTTAATCAACAAATCGCATCGTTCCTCGGCATCTGCCAGAGTGTCTTGCTCCTGGTGTGGCACAAGGAAGAGAAGAGCAATGACTGTTTGGCCTGTTTTCTTCTCCGCTTGTCCCCTCTGGTGTAAGTGGTGTCAGTCTCAGAGAGACTGAGCCAGTGCTACAGAGCGGCACAAGGAAAATTTCCTACTCTGGTTTCAGAAGACAAAAGGGACAAATAATGAACAAAGCCAGATGAGACAGTGGTGAACATGGCTAGTCACATGTAAGACTACTTCCATATCTAACTGCCATGGATGCTGCCTTGGACAGGACCTGTTAAAACTGCGTTGCTAGCTAGTTATAGGCTAGAACATGATAATTTCTACCTGCTCTAATTTTTGGCAAGACTCTTGACAAGACAGCTTATTTTAGCTGAATCGTGCTAACACTCTGGTCTGCGAGTCTTTGAGTTTCAAAGAACATCTAATAGATATATGAATATATGTGTCTACTCACAGCTTGGAGCTGGAGAAGCAAATCATTTTTTTCCTGAACTAAAGAGACTTGCTTTTCTTCAAGTTCCTTTCTTCTAGCTTCAGATTTTTCCAGAGCCTCCTTCAGTTTCAAGAACTCTTCCTTCATATTGGCCATCTCCTTTTCTGTTTCTGCAGACTTCAGAAGAGGTTTGATCTTAAAGAAAAGCTTCATCCAGGGCCAGTTCTTCACAGCCATAAAAGCACGTATGTTCCACTGAATTACAAGAAGGGCGTCCCTGGTTTAAGAAGAAAACAAATAAAATTCCCTAAAACTTACCCTGAATTGACAAAGTGAAAAAAAGCCAAAACTTCATTCTCAGCTATTTCAAGGCTTTGTTCTCATTAACGTTAGGAACATGTAGAACATTCCAAGATATACCTCCATATCTTTTGATTTTAATGGACATGGAAATTTTCCAAATCTGATTTTTACCAGAGATGCAGGCAACTAATACACAGTTGTTATTATTTTTAGTATACATCCAGTGTAAACCTATAATTTAGGGTTAGCTATAGCCTTAGGGACTGTAATAATGGTTCTGTTCAACATATAACTAAATGGTAATGACTATTATATGTTAATTTTTAAAGGGGTGCCTTCATACCTTCGCTCCACTATCTTCTGAAATTCAATCCGCATCAGTCTGCCACGTGCTCTTGCCTGGATCATCGTTAAGATTTTTGCCAGTCTCTCATCCCTCATTTCTTCTAGATGGCCCAAGAGACCGGCCTTGAAGAACACCTGATACATGCACAGATGTCATTTCACCATAATGAATGATTTTATTCCAGAGTTACAGAGACCTTCTAGAAATCGTTCAGAAAAAAATGGTATTTTTATTGACACACTGGAAAATAAGAGTACAGAGAGCCAAGTACTACTTGCATCAGGGACTGCACTGTACGGTTCCAAAGTTGGTATAAAACTGCACTCCATCTCCCCAGTTTTGAATAGGACAAACTATTTTATTGCCACAGTACTTTTCAGCTGTGGCAGAGTTCAGAGCAGGTCAGTTGAACTACAGCTCCCAACTCCCAGTGATCCCTGACAATGGGATCATGTCACAATTGCACATGGCCTAATTTCTAAAGCTGCAGCTGATCTTCTGGTCCATCTATGTTTGAGTGTACCTATTTTATATTAAATAAGCTATTGTTTCACTGGCAGGCTTAAAGCATCAGCAGCTGCTCTGTCTGCCTGTAGTGTTGCTGTAAAAAAAGCTTTATGGGAGCTTGAGCCAGAGAAATAAGATTCCTCTAGAACAGCTTAAAAATCAATATCACTTTGCTGCTGTATTGATGGTTCCTTGTGTTACTAACTCTTCATTAATTGGCACCACCAGAAATTGCATCATGTACTATTTTGAAAATTAGATATCAATCACTTTTCTCTTTACATAAGCAGTGACGGTGTTTTCTGGTTACCTTGGTGTGTCCAAAACGATACTGGTTATGGTCAACATCTAAAGATGCCATCAGTTTTTCAGCAGCTTTTCTGCTATCCACAAATGTATCCTCTGGGATTGCGCCTGGATTCAGAATGCGATACCTGTTAATAACAGATGAATTGAAAATAAACTTGAATGGAATAAAATACCTCAAATAAAAACGAGAGGTCATGGTTTACTTATTTTGACTGATGGGTTAGGACAGGAGACAACACATCTTTGCAGTACCTTTGTTTGAAGTCAGCATAAAGCACCCTGTTTGGGAAACCCTTGCGGCAAATGCGGATGCCTTCCAGGACACCATTACAGCGGAGCTGATGCAAGACAAGGAAAGCATCCATTTCACCTACAGGGGAAAACCAAGACTAAATTAAATGCAGTTTCTCCATAGGGCTTAATCTTCATTTCACCAAGGGAACTGAAAAATATGAGGTGTCATCTCCTGAAAGAGCAACACCATTGGATAAGATGAATAACACAAACAGTGTCCTCACAGTCTGGTGAGGATTGGAACAACACAGTTTGAATATACTACACTTTTAAGTTCTAATATACTAAAGTTCATATATACTGAAATTTCAAGACTCTTGTGTTTTCCATACCTGGAGTTTTTGATTCATTGGGGATAATGCATCGCACAAAGTGAGGGGCTGTAGATTTTAGGTTAGTCATCAGCTTATTTAAGTTTTCCTAGAACAGATATATTAAAAACGTAATTAGCTTTAGTGGTTTAGTGGAATTCCAATCACTGACTTCTCTGTTTTGTTGGTCGTTAAGCTTATTAAGGTCATCTCTTGAAATAGTCTCCAGCAAAATTATAAGCTTTCCAAAATTATTACAGAGAAATGTCTTCAAATAAACCAAAGTATGAATTAACATTATTGTAGGAATCCACATCAATTTTAGCAAAGTCTTCAGAAGATGTGTTTTACTTGCAACCAGAAATGTCAGAATCAAGATGAAGAGCATGCAAGATGCAGTTTTATCCTGCAGAGCATTTCTGTAATGCCAACTGCATTTTTGCCTAGTCACTCCCCCACTCATTGAGGATAGTTCACCTTTCCCATCTGATCCTCATAAAAGCCAGGCTGTTGTGCTCCTAGCCGAACATTTTCCCTTTATTGACCTTAATCACACATCTCCCAGGCAGGCAGCAAGCTAGCTCGGAGGCAGCCAACCATTCAGTGCCTACCAGCAATCACCAAGCTCTGCAGAGAGTGTTTTGTCTCATAAGCAGAAAAGAGAGACCATTAGAGGTGGAATATAATGTCATCAGCACGACTGATGTTCATACTGAACATTTCTCATATGCCAGTCAGGACGATAAATGAGACAACGTGAGCTGGGTAGTTAGCAGCTTCTGGTGTGCAGGAAGTGGGCATCCATTTGGGGATTATTACATTACTGACTGAGGGATCCTTCAGCTATCTACACTTCTTCAGACAGTAAGATACGGGTCATGGCTTCCAGTGATTTCCCTTCAGGGAGAGTACTTCCAAACAAGATAAAATGACATGACTAGTGGGAGATAACTTCCTTTCCTACCTGAGGTTTACCTATATTTCAGCTTCCTGGATGTTACCCATAAGAAATGGTTCTAATGGTAAATTAGAGGCCTCATTTTTCCCCAGGCATGATCCTAGCAACAGCTTCCACCAGGAGCATATGCCAGTCTGAGTAGAAGGGAATTACTCAGGAAAAAAGAGGCTATATTCCACTCCATTCAACAAGTTTTGTTTCCCATGACTGCTGTAACCCTAGGATCTAATTACAAACAGCAATCAGAGAGGGACTAGCAAATTACTTGTAACCCATTCCTGTTCCAAAGACATATGTGAAGCTGTAAGACACAAAGTGAGCGATAAAGGTTGTTCACAAAATTCTGTGATACTTTCTCAAATAGAATAGAACCCAATTAATCTCCTGATGTGCTCAAAGAAGATAAAACAGAGCAGCCCCTCACACATGTGGTTTTAATAACAGTGTGGCCATTTAGCCAAGGTCAATAACCCAGACTCAAATCAAATGCCAATGCTGTATTTCGAGTTTTGTTGTCCATTACAATCCTTTAACATTCCTTTTCAATGTACTGTCTTAACTCAAACCATCAGGAGAGGAGAGGTAAACTAACCTTGTGCAATGAGGACACAGTTTGAAAAGAAGCACCTTTCTTACGTTTCTTTTCTCCACCCTGGTCAGCTGAGAAATAAAAAAACAAAAGGAAATAAAAGAATCAAAATCTCCATCTCAGTTAGGGGTGCATGCAGAACATGGGAGACAGATAAATGATTCTAATAATACCACTCTCTTTGAGTGAAAGGCATAGCTAATGGCTCTGTTGCTTAAATACATTCTGGACAAGTGTGATGTATCACAAGTTTGCATCTCTCTGTCCATACTTAGTATTTTTGTCAAAGACCACTGTAAGCTTCCTGGATAGCATTTGCATTTCACAGCATCACTTAGTATGTAGAATGTTCATAAAGAGAATAAAGCAGTAAAATAACTTGTAACAAAATCGAGTCATTTGTAGTTCCTTCTGGGGTGAGATGATGTACAAAAAGGAAAGGCTGAAGTAATTTTTATGGAAAACTTATACTGTACATTGAGCTGTACAGATGCTGATACTCACATGTCTGCTATGCAGACACTGAAGTTGTGCAAGTAACATTTGTCTAGAATAGAGAAAAATGAATATTTGTAATTATAGCAGCTTTGCATCCCCCGAAATTTGCTTAAAACTTTAGAGTCAAAATCACTCGGATCCTGCAAAGGAGTGCTAGTTTCTGCAATGACCTTTATGAAGTTTCACAAGAGCAGAACATGACCCGAAAAATGTATAGGAATTGCTGCAGCTCTCTAAACACTGGACCATTAGATCATTTCCAGGAGGTCTGTCATCCTGTCACCTGTCAACAATAGTCAACATAAAAGGAGCAGTGAAGAATGCAATGTGCTTGATGCAATTATCCATGGCCTTTCCCCCTTTTGAAAGTGACACTGACAAGACTGGAAGCGCTAATGTGGACAGGCTGTTCTCTTCAGTGTTCTGACACTGAGGAAAAGCAAGGTAGTATTCTGACAGACAGGAATATCCACAGGCAAATAGGCAGTTAGTAACTTGCAAGATACTAAGGCAGGATTTTTGTTATTTATATTCAGCTCCATCTCTTATTCACATTATGAAGTCCGCAGCCTGCTTGCTTCCTCAGAAAGTGTCTTATGATTCATGACAACATCATCTATAGAAATAAGGTTACTAATAAATAGGCTGTAAGCAACTGCAACTTCAGGACATAACAGCTACATCTTTGTAATGAATGCCAGTCTTATTTACTTAAGATCAATTTTCTGGATGCTTACTACTTGTCTTCTCACAAATAAAACAGTTCTGCGTAATGCATACAGCTTAAATATGTTCTCAATCATACATTAGTCTTGTCAAACAAAAACCCAGCAGAAAGGAAGATGTATTGGCAAAATCTACTTTGGCCAATGTGGCATGGTGCTCAGGTACCGACAGTGTCTGCTCACCACCAATCCAACAAAATACTCCACACTCTTAAACGCTGCAGTTCTTCTTTAAGTCAGGGTAGCTATCAAGGAGGACTACAGTGAGGGGAAAAAGAGCTATTCTTGTTCATGGGCATTTACGTACAAAATATTTTGTGCAACACTTGCCTGCGTATCTGAACACTTGCATGTTCCAACTCCCACTGGAGTGCTCACAACACACAGATTTCCTTGCCAAAATTGCTCGGAGGTATTATGCATTCAAATTAGCTGAGCTAATGGCCTACTGGTATAACTTGCAAACTCCTACAGATGCTGTGCACATCTAAATAATTAGTCATTGCCTCATTTGGTGTTGATTCAATTGCAGTTAAGGGAATTGTTTTGTTTCTTAAATTCATTCCCAAGCACACATGCCAGAAATGAAAGAAAACCCATGTGAGCTGATTCTGCTTACCGCTGTCAGCGCCAATGTAGCTTTCAAACAAGCTTGCCAGGAGTTTGTTGGATGATTTTTGAAAAATACCTACTACAGTTTCATTAAGTGGGTCTTTGTTCTTCTCAAGCCAGCCAATGATGTTATAGGGAACCTACAAGCAAGGCATTGGAAACAAATCAGAGATTGCAAATGTTCCCCTTCAGAGCAGCCAGCATGACCTTTAGTGAAGTATTGCACTCAGAGCGGTACCAACTACCCAGTTTTTGATCACTTTCCCTACAATTCTCTTCTAATTCCCCAACTTCTCT
>VWZY01005366.1:75376-155297 GCA_013399075.1 Chloroceryle aenea
TCACCGCTAGCTATCCCCCCCCCCCCCCCCTTCCAAACTATCTGGTCCCTACATCTTATGGACTCCATGCAGTTGGTTGTAGAGATACCACATGCCATCGATATCCCAGGAAACCTACCAATAAGTATTGAACTATAAAAGGCACAAGTAATAATTTCACAACAATACACTGGGATAATCAAGATTTTCTGAGAAATTTAATGACTGGAAGTCTAACTCCCAGACTTTGCCACAGCTCTCTTTAGTGGAAAAATATGTTCCATTATTAGTACCACAAGGGGATAAAAATTCTAATTTTCTTTGCTACATACATTAACAACAACAGATAAACATCAAGATTAGCAATATTTCTCTTAATAAATACCAAATTATTTTGATGTTCAATTATCATTTGAAATTAACAGCATCAAGTAGGTTCCAGCTCTACTGTGCTGAGGCTTCATATCAACTCCAGTTTGTGTTTCCCTCTCAAATTCTGCTCATCTGGTCTGAAAACAGATCTTTGAAACTGGGAAAGTTTTGGCCTATTCACACCACCATCATCATACTTGTTAACTAAATCTTCACAGCAGAATTAATCGCAGAATCACAGACTGGTTTGGGTTGGAAGGGACCTTAACGATCATCTAGCCCAGCCCCCTCAGTTAACAACATTTTCCTTGGCTACTTTGACACACTGGTCACAACGTGAATAAAAAGTGATGTCATTTTTTTTTTTTTTCTAACATCCCTGAAGTTAGGAAGGAATTACTCAATTGATTTGTAAAGGGAACCAAGATGGAAAGTGAGATGCTGCTGCTATTTAATCATTAGTCTGAACCTGACTATAGGAAAAGTGATAAAGGGAAGGCATCTAGTAAGATGCAAGTCTTGCAATACTTATGCAAACAGAGTAAATGTCTCCTTTACTCCTCACTGTTCCTTTCTCCCCCTTGTCATCATTCCCACCTTCCCTTGGTGTGTGCTATGGGCCAAATCCCACCTGGAAGACCAAAGTCTACCCACCAGCAAAAGAACTTACTGAACCAGCATAATGAAGAAGTTCAAAGTGAGCTTCATATTTCCTTTTCTTATCAGGCCTGGGCTTCTGTAAGTTAGGTGACTTGCCAAGATGATTGTCATAGAGTTTGGCTTTGAATGTCATATCTGTAGCTTTCGGGAACATACATTCCTCTTCAAGGATAGACAGGATTCCCAATGGCTGTGGATTTAAGAACATCTTTGTTGGAAAATGCTTAGGCTGCTTGCTTCGGTAGCTGTGAAGTTTTAAGTTTGATCTGATGGAATTTTAAGTCTGTAAAATTTCTCCTCATCCTGAGGAGCAGCCTTTGGCTATTCTAAGAGAGTAACCACATGATGCAAGGGAGCATCGTGAATAAACCCAATTCTTTAATACACCATAGAACTTCTATACATACCTTCTCAATCAGATCAATGCAGGCCTGTAGGTCCATGCCAAAATCAATGAATACCCAATCAATGCCTTCCTTTTTATATTCTTCTTGCTCCAGGACAAACATGTGATGATTGAAAAACTGTTGCAGTTTCTCATTAGTGTAATTGATGCAGAGTTGCTCAAAGCTGTTAAACTGCAGGAGGAGATAAAGAAACATTTTCACCACGGTTGAGTTTGGCAAAGGCTTGGTGGAACAGCAAGGAGGAGACTGTTTACATCAAACACCTTCTAAACAGTAACTGGTTCAGAACCTACTGAACATAACACCAAAGGCAAAGGAGGGAAGAGTTCAGCAGTGGGCCGTTGGCTGCCTGCCTCATGTACTATCCTCTGAAGTATGAGGATGTCCAGATTTGTTCAAGTCTCTCAGGATGCACATGACTTTCCTCCAGCAACTTGCCACACCAGTCCTGTAAAGCAGGACCAACATGCTCTTTGCTCTGCTGAGTACAGAGAGCAAAACATAGCAGCAACAGCATTAAGCATTTTTCTTCAGAGATGGATTCTGAGAAACAGAAGTTGTGACATGCTTTTCTCACCTATATGTGTTTGCAACGATAGAATCACAGAACAGTCCAGTTTGTAAGGGACCTCAAAAGATCACCTGGTTCAACATTTTGTGGGAGAGGGTGCCTAGATAAGATTGTCTAGCCCCTTGTCCAATCACATCTTTAAAACATCCAGTGATGGGGACTCTACCAAACCTCTAGGGAGATTGTTCCAGTGAGATTGTTCTCACTGTAAAAAAATTCTTTTGTACATTGAGATGAAGATAGATGCCTTAGATATAAAAGAGGTGAAATATCATAAGCTATATACAAGATGTTTTCTCTCAAAGAGTGGGAACAATACATTCTCCTAATACACAGCCCAAAACATGCAAGACGTTGTCTTTGCCAAAGGTGGCTACTCTCTTTCTCCCCAGGAACTTTCAGCATGTCCAGCTGTGCTAAATGCTGAGTGTTTTCTACATCTACTAATGGGAAAAGTCATATACACTACTTGCTTTATGGATTTCTTGGCACTTTGCCTTCTGTTCATTTAGAAAAAGAAATACCCACACAAGAGTTATCGCTTGGTATCTTTTACATCCTTCTATGAATTCCTCACACATGAATACTCACATCAAAGATTTCAAACCCAGCAATATCCAGGACTCCAATGAAGAACTGTCTTGGCAGCTTAGTGTCCAAGGTCTTGTTGATACGAACCACCAGCCATTTGAACATTCGATCATACACTGCCTTAGATAAGGCTCCGACAGCATACAAAACCTAAAATACACGGTTTGAAATACCATTGTGAGGAACAGAGTTCGCTGAGGAGCACAAGGATTTCAGTGCAGTAGCCTATGTCAATCCCTACTTACAGTTTAAATGAAATTTCACAATGGATCTTATTATCACTAAGACATGCTTAATACAACACTCAGCTTCTCCCCTTATCCGTGCTAACTTTTTTTCACATCGTTGTTACATATATGTATGTCTACTAACACATACATAAAGTGCTAGTAAAGTACCTCATGGAAAATGGCTGGACAGGAAGTTGCAGATGTTTTAATCCCTTACATTGCTGTGGAAGTTAGGTACCAAAAAGCTCATGGGCTGGATGCCAGCCATGGTGTCCAGAGTTACTGACATTATTCTGGGGAGTTCTGTGCTCGCATTGCTCAGTCAGTTGCTTCTGATTTTTGAGGGATGCTATGGCATAAACAGGTGATAGGAAAGTTTGTCAAAAGTCTCTTCTTCAGCCTATGAGTGACTATACCAATGGGGTAGCCCTATCTCCAGCAGTTTTCTAGTTTCTGAGCCTGTATCACAGCCTGTCTTCAAACAGCAGAAGGTGCTGCAGCATATTCTATAATACTGCTACAGCTGCAGCCCTGCTAACCCAAGGACTTTTGTTTCCTAAATTAAGAGATACCTTTAAGTGGGTATTGCTTTTAGCTGATTGAGGTCACACAGAGCTTAAAATTACATGAATAATGAATGAGTGATGAGTGAATAAATAATCCATCACTCAACTCTTCCGGGTAACAATTCTTATACAAAATTAGATATCAATCCCCATGTGGTGTTACTGCACCTGGTTTCCTTGAATGGCTGCTACTAACACATCAGAAAAGCAGTCCTATCAAAGGCAGTGCTGGCCATTATTCTTCTGTCAGTTTTTTCACCAGTTTCCAGCACTTTCACTATCTATTCTCCCAAGTTTTGGGATATAAAATGAGAACTGTTACTAGACAGGACACTTTAATATTTCTAGCAGCTGTCTGTCTCTCTCAGATGTTACAGATGAATCTTCAAGGCTTGTGGGACAAATATCCAAACACTCTGAAAGCTTATTCTTACCTGTTCAACACTTTGACCTTTGGTCACGTACTCATTGCCAACTTTCACTCTAGGATGCAATAAACCCTTAATCAAATCAGAGGAGTTGATTCCCATTAGATAGGCCGCTTTGTCAGCACCTGATCAAAAGAAATAAGGTTTCAACTGGCTTTGAACTACATGGAAACATGTCTAGCCAAGGCAAAAAAAAAAAAAAACCAACTGCATCCTACCTCCAAAGAGAAACTGGATAAAAACCTTGTTCTTTTAATGATTTGTGTTAGGTGTGCCTGTACTCTCCCTTGTGGCAGAGGAGGTTGTCTAGCTACCTTAGACCCCAATTGCTGCAAGAATCAACACCTGAGAAACAATCTGGGTATAGGGAAAATAACCACGCTGGTTATAGACAGTTTCAGGTGCAAGAGGAAGTAGAGGAGTAAGACCTGAAAACGTGAAAGAGATCACTACAGCAACATTTTTTTTACAATTATTTTGTTCAAATGGTCACAAAAAAAGGAATTTCGTTGGGCTTCTCTGTGTCTATTCACCTTCTGCTAAGATTTCCCACCCCTGAACAAAGCCACTGCTACAAATAAAGCACAGTACTATTGGATAAGCTGGAGCTACATTGTGCAAGATCAAAGCAGAGTACTTTTTTCCTCAGCAGAGTGCATGATACAGGCGAGACTTTTGAAGGTAAGGAGTGACTTTAGGTGTTATTCTTACTTTCAGTGCCATCAGCTTCTGCCTGCTCTTCTCTGGGTCTTTGTTTGAATTTCATGTTCCCAAAGTGCATGATTGCACCTGTGAGCTTGTAGGAACCAGACTTCTCATCTGGCACAAACCCCAAAATATCCATGGCTTGCTGTGAAAAGAAAACACATATTTTGCCACTTGGCTAGTCCGAAGCAATGTCATTTTGCAGCCCCACAAACTGCCTTTGCATGGTAGATATTACTAACCTGCCAAGGGGTGTTATCTCACAAAGCAGCTGCTTGAACACCCTGAATACCCAGCAGTAGCTGAGGAGCAGGAGGTAACCTCCCTTGACGTAGCATTTGATATATCAAAATTGTAAGGACATTTTCCTCATTGGCACTACATAGAGCAAGGCCAGATTCAAAAGTATGATAGATTATGTGGTGTCATTCTTCATAGCATGGATGCAGTTAAGACCCATTTCTGCTTTCACTTTAGTCCAGTAGGTTCAGTGAAAGAAGCTAGGTTCCAAACATCACTTTTCCTCCCCACATATGCCTAATCTATAAAGCATGAAATCAAATCAAAAGAGGCTTACATCTGTTGCTATCAGTTCTTCTCCATCATCCAAGTTGTCCACTGTAACTACTCCTTGTGAGCAAAAGTGGTAGTCATATGGGTTGGTAGATACCAGTAGCATATCTGTAAAAGAACTGCTAAAGTCAGAACTGTCATCATTCAGGATATCTCAAAAAAACAGAGAATGAAAGATCCACCCTGACATATCTTTATTTCTGCACAATTGTATATAAATGTCTTTGGGTTTTTTGTTGTTGTTTGGCTTTTGTTTTGGCTTTTGTTTAGTTTTTCACAGCTGTAGGGCAGCAGCAAACTCTTTCATTCTACTACTCCAATCTGAAGACCAAGATTTAGAGAAAGTAGGAATAAAGAGAAAATGGGAATACTGCATACATATCTATTAAGCATGCGTATGCAGCATTGCAGCATACACACTGAATTTCCCTACTTTCTGCCTTGCATAACTATTGGTATGAAAGTACCATCTAAGTACAGAGAAGAAAAATATTTAAGGATGATCCAAGACAGAGACAATGGACATGGTTCCCCTCTTTTATAAAAGACTCACAAAATAGTGACTTCCAGGAATGTTACACCAGAGGGATGGGATGTCATCCAGAGGTACCTGGACAAGCTGGAGAGATGGGACTAGGTGAACCTCATGAGATTCAACAAGAGCAAGTGCAAGGTCCTNTGAAGGTGGTAGAACACTGGAACAGGTTGCCCAGGGAGGTGGTTGAGGCCTCATCTCTGGAGACATTCAAGGTGAGGCTTGACTGAGCTGTGAGCACCCTGCTCCAGTTGAGGATGTCCCTGCTCTCAGCAGGGGGGTTGGCCTAGATGACCTGTGGAGGTCCCTTCCAACCCAGACATTTCTACGTTTCTAAGACACTTGGCTATTGATGACAGAAGTCTGAATATGACTCTTTCTTCCTCTCCTCTTTCCTCTTC
The DNA here is from genome assembly GCA_013399075.1 of Chloroceryle aenea. Lineage (NCBI taxonomy): Eukaryota > Metazoa > Chordata > Aves > Coraciiformes > Cerylidae > Chloroceryle > Chloroceryle aenea. The sequence goes on from VWZY01005366.1 coordinate 81,395, forward strand.
CTTCATCTCTAAACCTAAAAGTCTAGAGTTGTTTTCTAGAGAGCTAGCTAGCTCAAAAACTACCAGGAGAGTCCTATTTCCCTAAACAAATAGAACATTTCATCCACATCCATCAGTCTAAGGTTTGGTCTAGATTTCAATCTTTTACGTACATGCACACATAACTACATGTCTAAATATGGATATATGTAAATATATACATATGTTTACCAATGTATGTGTATATAAAATCATAATCTCTATAAGTCTGTGTTACTTTGCTATGTTATGTACTATTTATCTACATTTATACTTTTCTATATTTATACTTATCTATATTTAGATATGTGTTTATGTACAAACACATTTTTTTGTCTACAAAACAAAGGTCACCACTGGTTTCAGCCTCTTCAAGAGCCTGCAGACATGCTCCTGCTGGCCAGAAAGGTGTGTGCTGTTACAGAGTATACAGGTAGTTTATGAGAGAGAGCGTATTTTCCCAGCATAGGGATTCAAACAGGGATCTCAGTGCAATACTTCCTTTCAATCTTTCCCATAATCATCATTAATTAGGGCACGTAAAAAATAAGAGGATTAGGGACTTGACCATGCACTGTCAGGATAATAAGACTTCAAAACAGATTATGATTGCTGTGGCTTAGTGAGAGTTTAGTGCAGAAATAAAGCGTCTCTTCAATGTAGTTTATAAAATGTGTTTCTCCAGAGCACAAATTAGTCACCAAACCACGTCACTTAAATAACTAGTGAAGGTTCTATTCAAAGCATTAGGAGATGGGAGCAGAGACACCTCATGTACTCTTTGCTCTTCTCCAGCAAGTCTCTGGGACTGAATTCAGACAAGGAAAACTTGAAAGGGGTAATCACCACAGAGCCAGCAGCAGGCAGTTTTGCATATTCTCCCTTGCTACAGAACATGGTAGGATGTCAGGTTTGACAGGTGGGACAGGAAGAGGACACTAACTTTTCTTCATGGACCTATAAACATATCTCCTGATATGTGAAATTCTGGATAATTCAATTTTTATCACCACAAATGCTTTTGGAGGGACAGCATTTTCCAGATGATTCAAGACCTTGGATTACACAAATTGTGACTGACGCTTTTTGCCTTTACAATGCAACATTTTAAAAGTCCTATCTGAGTTTTGTTAGCTTAGTCTAATCTGTAGTATCTCTTCATTTTACATGGTACCTGCATCAGTATATGTGAAAAAATGGGCTCTGTTGCTGCCATAGGAGCAGCATCTTTAAAAGAGTGTATTTGATAGCAGTTCAGTCTTCTCAAGTGGAAGCATAAGGGCCTTTCCAAACACAGATTTGTTCCCTGCCTCCTCTTCAGCCACTGTCTGATCATCTAAATGTTGGTTCTTAAAAGCTGTAGATCCGTGTAATGCTTACCCAGTAACTCCGGTTTCTTTCCTGACAGGATTTGGTAGAAGATGTGATAGTCTCTTTCACCTGGTTGCTGGAAAATCACGCGGGATTTCTCCAATAAATCTAGTGGCACAAAGAAAAAAAATCAGCAAGAAAGGCTCTCCAAGCTTTCAGATGAACAACTGTTTGGGTTTTGTTTTTGTTTTTTTTTTTTTTTTTTTTTTTTAAAGGAGTTGGCTACTTACAAATCTCAATATCAGCAGATGACAGCTTGCCCGTGGTTCCAAAATGGATTCGGATAAATTTACCCTAATTCACAGAAGAATATTCTAATTAGTACATGTAGTATACACAGAGGGAAACAAAGGATGATGCTTGAAGGCAATCATTTGGCCCAAAGATTCAGTTTATGCTAACTCTTTGACTTTGTACAAGTAGATTTTCAATGAGCAATAACAAACTATGATAACACAGTTTTCCAAGCCTGAATCTACACATACAGCTATATAATCAGCTTGTGGGAAAAGGATAACAGTGCACTTCTCTGCCAGGCTATGAAACAGGAATGAATGGAGCTTCCAGTTTTGTGCTGTAGCTTTACTGTAATGCAGGAATCAGAACAATAATCCTGAACGTGAGACACACAGACTCCTCTTTTGAGTCCTTCTCATCTTCAGTCCTGACTTGTACGCAAGTGCCTAGGTCAGAAGGGTGCTGTGGCCTTACACTTCTTTGCCCCTTAAATTTGCATATTCATCCCCCCAAATTTCATAAAAATTGAGTCATTTTCATTTAATTTATCATACACAAACATAAAAAAGGTCTCAAATAACTCTTTGAAGTAATTAAGTTCCAATCCAGCTGACAAATTCCTTATTCAATTGTGTACCTTTCCACATGTGCTTACAACCCCTGACCCTCTCCACCCCTTCCAATTTAATTTTTAACTGGATTTGTTAGGGAAGCATGGTCTACAAACTTAGGCATCATCCTCATGCCATTCCTTTTGGAAGTCTAAGCTAACGTCAACCAGATATGTCAGAGGCAGATCTCCCAAGGGGATTGTTCTTCTGCAAGAGGAGAGGCCCGAGGCCATGTCAGCACTGAGGGGAAAGGAGGGGCAGCTTAGCCAAAAAGGTAGATAATAGTGGTCAAAGGTACTGCTGCATGTGTGGGTCTGCAGAAGGGGAAGATGTGGGAGGGAGCCTGAACCATGTACTATTTCTGACATTTAGTGACAAAGTAGAGCTACTATAGGAGAGGTAATGATTTAGGCTAATGGAAAACATGGCAGGAAAATAAGGATGTGCAGAAGTAGTCACCCTGGGGAAGATCTGCCATTGCTGTTCAAAGGGCTTTTATAGCTGATCATGGACAGTTGAAACAATTATTCAGGGTGCAACTTTCTTTTTTTTTTTTTTTTTTAAAGACTTCTAGTAGTTTTTCCTGGTTAGGTCCTACTTTGTTATTCTTCCACTGTGTGGGAATCCAAGCATTTTAGTGGATAAAATGAGAACCAACTTGCGAAAGCGGTCATTACAGAGGTGTTACTAACTGGCCAGTTTTGAAGGGGACATCATTATGTTATGTTACAGACTTACAAAACGTGAGGAGTTGTCATTTCTCAGGGTTTTGGCATTTCCAAAAGCTTCTAGGGCTGGGTTTGCTTGAATGATTTGATCCTCCAAGGTTCCCTACAAATCAAAGTTGAAATACTATTGAGAAACCTACAGGTCATAAGCTCAGTTGTCAACTATAACTCAGCTGTGCATTCACTTACAGAGGGGACCCTCCGTAGCAAAGCAATTTAGCTCCACCTGAGGGGTGGCACAGTGTGAGTGGCATAACAGCAAGATCCTCAGTCAGTTATGAATGCTTAAAAGGTCTCAAACATTCCACAGCTCCCTACTTTTTTACTCTGTAGATTTGATATTTTATGCCATCTGCAAACCAAAGAAATCACCATATTTTCCCATGTGCTGTGAAGCATGTGGGGCCATCTGAGTGAATGTGTGTAGGAGAGGGACTATTAAAGACAGTGGCAAGCACAAAAATGCATTAGATTTGAAAGCAGTCAGTGCTTGTAGTATTTGGTATTTTTGGAGATGAAAAAGGCATTAACTATCGCTTGCACAATCTTCAGCTTGCTGAAGCAAGCTACTTTAACTGCCTATGCTCCAAGAATCCTTCACTGGGGGAATCATGAGAAGTGGAATGTTGAGGTTCATGACATGGACCAGCAGAGCCCAGTGGCATTTTCACATGGAAAAGTTAAAATAGAAAAGCTGATGACTTACCCCAGTTTTGGTAGCTGGTTGCTGTCAGAAGAGGAACACAATGGAGGGGGAAAAAAAAAAAAAGAAAAAAGAGAGAGAATGTGAATATTAAAATGAAAGACCTCAAAACCAGATCAAGATTAGCAGTGTTAGATGTCTAGTGGGCACCAGCACATCAGCAGGACTTTTTGAAGCCTTCCTTCAAAAAACATGTGTGACTTATATTGCATTCACCATACATCACCAAACAGTCAAGTGCTGTTTCTACTCCTCTTGTTGTTTTAATCCCCGCTCCCAACATCTACCTGGTTTTCCTCCGGAGATGCTCCCCAATGAACCAAAAGACTAACCAAATGACTAACTGAAGAGTGAAGAGAGACTAGTGGCAGTTGATAAGGAAAAAAACGTGCAAAAGCAAACAGGTATTTTAGTCTATTTTAGACAATTAAGATTATGCTGCTCTGGAATTCTTGGTTTATTTGAGAAATAAAAAGTTTCTAATGAAAATAAAATGTGACCTGAGGTGATAAATTGCATGGAATATCTTCCAGCTGCAGTACCTGTTATTTGCACAATTGCTGCACGAGCACACTGAGTCACACACCATTATGAGTACCAGCTTCATTGCACACAGAAATCTGTCTCTGGACAACTCAAGGATTTGTGAAGAGAGCCTTGCAGGCCTCAAATCAGTGTATATCAGATTTTGGTGATGTGAGTTATGCATGCAGAATTCAGGCTCGGGTGGAACTTTGGCCTTATAAATACAGTTCATAGAAATCAGTTAATTCACACAAAAGAACGTTTAGCCTTCAAGTGCAATGAAGCTCATAGTAAATAAAATCACAACAACACAAGAGCTAAGGCATGAATACAGTATTCTCTGTAACCTTAGAGAGCACCTGTAAGCAGAACAGCATTTATCCAAAGAGAAATATGGAAAAGCCAATTGAAAAAAAAAATCTTTTGTTCAAAACTTGCTTTTTTGTGGACAAAAAAAGCTTTCAACAAAATAGACAGTTTAATGAGATATGATAATCCTAATCCTTTGTAGACTATAATCCATGTGAAAAAAAGATCAAATGTTTTAATCTTCACAGTGTCCCCATCTTTCGACCACCTTTAACACTATCAGAAACATATTTAGTACACATGAAAACTACAACTACAAAAAGAAGCAGCAGCAACAAGCAGCTGTTTAGAATCATGAAGGGTTTTGCTGCTTTGGAGCATGGCAAGTTCAGGTGAGCACTGCCTTTCTACATTCAGAAGAGCATGCTCTCAGTAATGCCAGGTAGAAGCATCAGTATCCCAACAGTTTCTTTTCTTAACCACACCTGCTGGCGTGTAGCACATTCAGCATGCAGACTTTTGAGGTTAGTTGTACACAATGGAAAAACCTTGGGAGTCTGAAATGAAACAGCCACTAGCAGACTTACATTCTTTTTACCAGGTTCACCCAGGGCTGCTACAGTGGCAAAGTACTGGATGACACGTTTTGTGTTGACAGTCTTGCCAGCACCGGATTCTCCACTAAAGGACGGAGGAAGATAACACAGACTTTGCTCAAACAGCTGTAACTCATCCTTTCACTTTCCTGTCCTGCCAGCTCCTCCCCACACACAGGCTGTTCTCAGAATCACTGATTTCTGCAGCCTGCTGTTTGACCATTTCAGTGGAAATTGTGTTGAATTGACTGAAGAGGTGAATGCCTACGATAGCAGCAACTAATTCTTCACGTGACTGGGCTCAGAAATCTAGTATAAACCCATGCTACACTAAACTTCATTTAAGGTCAGGAGGTTTTATCACAAAGATCTAGACCGAGGGTCTGAGGCACACCGATATGTAGCTAATGAATTAGAAAACATAGAAAAGCTGCAGTGGGTTGCCAGCATTATCTGGTACCACATGTGAACCGTGTAGAGAGACACACAACTCTTTATCTGTCATGCTTGCCAGTAAATGATGTCCTCTTCATCTCTGCCTTGGTCATGTCCCTCCCTTTAGACATATCTACACAACATTCTTAACCATAGTTTGAAGCAAGAGCAACTACATTGAAAAGGAGTCATCCCTGTCCAAAGAGGCCAGTCACAGCAAGGTTAACCCTGGAAGAAGTTTCTTTAACTGCCTGCTAAGTTGTTTTCATGCTTACTTGGAACAAACACCAGATGGGGATGAGAAATGGGCCAGCCTCCCTCAAACCCTCAGCTACTCCTTTCCCCTGGGGCTCAAGGCAGCCATCAGATGGCTAAATTGACAGTTACTTTGCTTGCATCAAGTTCCAGGTAATATAGCTGAGCTTTCAAGGGTCAACTTGCATTTCAGTAGGATTTTCTTTTCCCCCTAAGTTTTTCACATCAAAGAGTCTCTAATCACTCAAAAAAGAGGTACTTACGTGATCAGCATAGACTGATTCTCCCGATCTAAGTAAGGGGGGAAAAAAAAAGACAAAAAAAGACAAACTTAGTAGGCTGAATAAATTACTTATTATAATTGCAAATGAGTACTAACTATTCCAGAATCAGTCCTGCAGGGACAGAAGGGAATCACATGAAGCAGAGACAGAAAGAAAAAAAACTATCACCTAGTCTGACCTCCAACAGTGCAAGTTCTAGCCCTGCCCCGAATCCTCCTCTTATGTTTTGTTAAAGTCCTATCAGTCATACATGTTCCTCCCGTGTCTCAGAAACTAGAATAAAGTATCTTCCTGTGATCAGAATGTTTATTTTCTTACACTTGTGTACATCTTTGCTCGCATTTAACCTTTCTGCTCCTGCAACACCAGACCAACCCAAGTAATTGTGCTGTTAGTTCACAGGCCATTCCTTAACACTCATACACATTCTTCCCTTGGCTGTGCTGCTGGAACAGCAGCATAGAGTATCCCTCCTGTTAATGGCCTGACTGGAAATAAGCATTTATTAGAACACTCATAGCTGTGGCACTTCACATTTTATTAAAATCAGGTGACAGCAGGATGTGTTCCTACCAGGTTTCTTTGGTATTTACCCTGTCACCTTAAAAGACCTGGTGTGAGCACATCGCTGCTGCCCTCTGCTGATATACTTTTTTTTTTTCTTCCCAGTAATTTGAGGGTCAGGGCAAGCAAATTTCACAGGAAAATCTGGAGTTTGTTGCCACAGGGTTGGCACCCAGACCCATGGAAGTCAGTGCAGCGCAGGTTTGTGAAAGTGATGTGCATGCAGCTCCCTAGATAGCTGGCCTTCACTAGCCTTTGACTGCATACATTTTATAAGTATTAGAATACTGAGCATAAACTGACAGTAAATTTATTTTTGACAGTGTAAAACACTTACAGACTTTAGGGCATGTCCCTATTTCTGTTACAAAGTGATGAATTCACGCAGTTGAGACAGATAACTTTGGTCACCTTACAGATAATCCATATACAGATGAACCAAAATTCAGAGCTTCCAAAGCCCCTCGCTTTCTAGCACTCCTCACCACAGTGGGAGGTCAGGTGTGGCTGGGTAAGAATTCCAAGATAAACACCCAATAACAACGGAGTTGTTACTAAGCAGCCATTCTTTATTGCAGCGCTGGGGCTCTCCTGCATAACTGCTCCAACAAATTAGCAAAACCCACCATCTAATATACACAGAAAACATACATATTCATCACATTTCCTGGGAAGGGCAGTCTTACTCTAATGAGTACCTGGAATTAATTTATATAGTCTGAACATGCGTAAGAAAATTAGGGTTAGTGTCTTTTCCCCTTCCTGTGGTCATTCATAGTCTTCCTCACTCTGTTTGCTAGCTGAACTCTGGGCTTCTTTTGCCCATATATTGTCATGGAGTTAGCTTATCCATCATTTGGCCCTGGAAGGCTCCAAGAAGATCAGTTTAAATTATTACTGCTGTTTATCTTGACACTGGTGTCCTTTGTGATTTTCTTGCCGCCTTGAGCCCCTGCTATCAGGCTGCTCTGGCTTAACGAACCATTTCAAGGCCTGTTTTATCCTTGCCAGGCAAGAGGTTGCAGGCTTCAAAACATTTCATTATCAACTCTACCCAACAAGCAACTAAGCTATGCAAGTGAGGCAGAATACAAGCAAGAAAAGAATACAAGCACAGCTAATAAGATTTAAAATTTCTCTGCATCAGCCAGGGAATGACCAGGGATATCAGTCCTTTCACAGAGCTCACTGTTACTGGAAGTAACAGGGACAGTCAGGGTAGTTTAAAGAACAAACAACAACAACAATATATATATATATATAAATTTCATGCAGGCTGCCAAGCCTCTGTTGCTTGTAGGGTATTTGCACATTTGTTGTACACTGCAAAAGTTCTCACAAACTTCCACCCAGTACCAATTGCATCAGCTAAATAAAGCAAAACCAATTGTGAAAGCAAAAAATGCCACTTACTGCGCAGCATGTCATGGTACGCGTTATCAGCGATGGAGAAGATGTGGGGAGGAGCCTCCGAGCGCCTCTTGCCTTTGTACGCAGCAACAACCTCTGACTTGTAGACAGGCAACCACTTGTAGGGATTTATAGTCACACAAAATAAACCAGAGTAGGTCTAAAGAGGAACAAACACCAAGAGTGAAAAACGCATGCTCAAGGAATAAGGAAAAAGTCTTAAGTTAACTGAGCAGGACCTGCTGTTTGGCAGCTTCCAATCTGAGTTTGAATTCTGACTTGAGTTTTAGCCTGTGAGCTGAATTTCTACAGCTACTGGTCTGCTAAGTGACTTTCTATTGGCAATTGATATCAAAAACACAGCTATTAAACAGTCCTCCAAAGGGGGGACAATGTTTTCAGAATAACAACTAGAAACAGGAACAGCCCCTTCAGCAAAACAAAGGAGCAGCAAATAGACCTACATCTGATTTTCCGCCTTGCTACCCCAGAAGAGTTGTTTCCTATTGAAAGCAGTCATTCTAATGGAAAGAAAAGTTATGGCTTTCCCCTTTTGAGCTCCATTCTTAGGAGGAGAAACAATCTCCCTTTATTAATCTGATGTGGGCATCTTGGAGCAATTTCTGGTGGGTGTTCGAAGAGAGAACAACTTCATAGCCTAATTCCCCAAAGCTGTGGAGCTTTTTTTTGGCTTTCAGAGAAACACAGCTGGTAAAAATCTATCTTTACAGTTGGTCTTTGGGATATGTACATCAGTTAGCTGGGGCCTGGTCGTTCTGAGGAAGAATGGGTTTCCAGTTGTAACCCCAGGGAATCAGTGTTAGCTGGTAACTTTTCAGGTACTTAACCCAGGCTGAAACAAAAATCTTCAAAGAAACCCAGTTATATGGGCACAAGCACTATGTGAGCATGGATTAATGAGCTCTATTAAATTCTAAAAGTTTCAGATGAACTCCAGGTGCTTTCCCCTAAAAATAGCATTAGGACCTCCTACAGAATAGTCTTGGCTTGTGTCCTCAATCTTATTTTCTAGAAGGAAAAGAAAACCCCCCAGCAGTTAATGGATTACGGCAAGATAACAATTTTCATTTTCTACCTATACTGATCTGCAATGAAAGCTTTGCTTTAGGCCATACATATCCCTACAGGGGTCATTAAAGAAATGAAGAACATGTTTAACAATCAGAATTTAAATGGGAAAAAGTTAGATTTGCTCCTCTAATGAACACCAAAAACCAGAACAGGGACTGGCTAGAAAATCTATAGGTTTGTTCCCCTGACTGATTTCAGACAGAATGGAACACAGCAAGCTGAGAGGAAAAGTTTGGCCTCATAAAATTATATTCCACTGAAGCTTGATCAGGTGCTGACAGAAGTTGTGGTAATGATGTCATGGGGAAGATACAGAGCAAGGGAAAAGGCCAGAGCAAAACAAGACAGATGTCAACGCTAAAAATGAAGGGAATAAAATTACTGAACTAAAGATAGAAAGGCTCATACTTAAAAGAAGTCATGTGTGTGCTCTAAGCTTGAGGCATTGTTTCTTAACAAGGAAATCTCCATGGCTGGTATTGACACAGATTAATATTAGGAGAGGAAAAATAAACTAGGTCTCCCCAACGCCTTGATTGATGAAAACTTGTCCCATGACACCCCTCTTCTAGGCAAGCAAGCCAAATCAAAGAACTAGATATCATCTTATTAATTCACTTTCCTCTGTCTGTATTCAGACAGAAGCCAGCTCCAAGCAAATTCTTTCCTGAAAAAGATGAGCAAGACTCAGTTTTGTGACTTAAAGTTGTAAACTGAATAAGGGAAACACAGGTTGAAACATGAAATCTGCACTTGAAATGCAGATTTCTAAATATACCCTTGTAATGACCCTTACATAGATCATCCAGTTGCTGTAGCGCTTTCTCAAGTTGTACAACACAGATGCCTCATTCAGATGGGTCAGCATGGCCATGTCCTCAATCATGTCAAATTTGGGGGGGTTCATTGACTGCACGTCATCTTCTTTAATAGTCATGGTCTGCAAAGACAAGTAAGTATGGTAACAGTGGAAAACACAGAGATTTTCTGATGCTTCACACATCTTACAGGAGATGGTTTTTTAACCCTGCAGAGGGAAGTCCTTCAGCTCAGACTCATCCTACATCCATAATACCATTTGTTGTTGCTGCTAAGAGAAGAATGAGGGAATGCCAAGAAGATAAAAGTAAAGAGCATGGTGGTATGCCCACAAAAGGAGCCGTGGGATTTAGCTACAGCCTGGGCTTTTACTTCTGGGGGCCAAACCAGAACTGGCAGGTTGCATACCTCTGTTCACAGGTCTCTCTGGGGTGACTGGTGCTTGCTTACCCACCCACCACGTTGCTGGTTTTCCCTTGGGGCTTTTTCATGAGTCATGCTGATATGGCATTGGTTACTGGGGCTTCCCATTTGTGGCCTAGGCAATTTCTGGAGTTTGCCACTCTGACATTGTTAGTCATGGATCAGATAAAACCCAGTTTTGTTACCCTTCCATCTGTTGTCTCCACAGTCACTTTGCCACCACTAATTTCTGTAATTTCAGCTTCAACATAGGCTTTCTTATCATCGGGAACCCAACATTTCTTCTTCCCTGTGAAATTAAGGAAATTGAGGGTTCACAGTCTCGTGTCAAACAGTAACACCATGCCCAGCTAAGTGAGATTGCTGGGTTACTTTTTCTGCACAAGTGACACTAAACTTGTGGGACCGTAGCAGATCAGCAGTGCTGGGGAACTGCCTGCCAAAGCAGAAAGCATAGGGCTGCCAAATGCTGTCTCCCCTTTGAAACTATCACTTGGCTTCCTCTAGATCCTTCCAGCACAAGGTGTCAAAATATTTCACAAATGCTGGCTAAGCCTCGGTCTCCATGGGAAATCCATAATCATTACCACCAGTGTGCAGATGGAGGAACTAAGATCCAAGCCCAAATTAAGGCATTTGCTAAAAAGTCACACAGAGCAAGGAATTCAGCCCACATTATTCGCCTGCCAGCTACCAGATTTTACCTTATTCCTGCACATTCTTCTGAGGTTTGTCTTGAAAAACAACAATCTCAGTAACTTGCATTGAGTTATGCATGTGGCTTCTTAGAGTTTGGAGTAGCTGCACTAGACTTTGGGTCTCTAATTACAGCAAAATAATGTGATTATTGGTGGTTTTACACTTATTACTACTCTCCCAGGTTCATATAAATCCATTTAATGAAAAATGAATTACAGTAAACTAAAAGCTATGGTTGGATTGTCATACAGCCTGCAAATCGAACAGATGTACAGGTACAACATAAGGAGACATCTGCTTAGGCCACAGAATCCTTGCTTCTAAGTACAGTTAATTACTTCTCTACCAAAAAATGATAGATTATTTCTATTTAGTACCGGTGGGTACTAATAGCTTTTCAGAGAAAAGAAAGCTAAACTTGTTTGAACCAGCTACCTCAAACAGCAGCAATAACAGAAGCTTTGCATCCTGCTTTGCTCTGCATTCCCTAAACTCCCCTTGGATGTAACCATTATCCCTCTTAACCAGCCGCTGGCAGCATAACGGGTACAGCAACTCACCATCAAAGGCGACGGTCTGTGCCTTCATCAGCTCCTTCTCACTCTTTCGGAGGAAGGGAGCAGCCTCCCCAAATTCTGACATGTCAATCATCTTGGCAAGTCTGCAAGGTGGCACAGCTCAGAGAAGAAACAGAAGGGAACCTGGTCTACCAGAGAAAGGGGGGGAGAATAATCTGTTGAGTGGATGATCTGAGGTGATACAAAAGAGCACACAGTAGCAGGTGGCTGATCAAAGAGGTGATCAATCGAAACACAAATACCAAGCACAGATTTAGGGCTACAGTGAACCCTTAGTTAAACCCTTCCCTGGCTCAGCTTGTTTAAAGCCAGCCAGATCCTGTGTGGTTCAAAACCTCAACATCGGTCGGTTATCTCCCGAGGAGAAGTTAATCTCTCTTTTTTGTGACACAAATGATGCTTAAGAGCAGGAGATAAAATGTACCACTTGAAGCTGTGATTTTGAAAACCACTTAGCGGGGGCACTTTTGGCCCCTTTCAAATTCAACGGAGCAGGATCGGCTCACCAGCACATCTCCCTGGGGCCATGCCACTTCAAGCATCATTTCTGGCAGTTTCTAGGAATCATGGAGCAAGACTTCACTGCTGCAAACTGAGAACCGCTGCAAGGGTGTGCATTACACCCTTGGTGCAGCTCCGGGGGCGAATGCCTGTGCTGGTGTTGGAGAAAGCCAGCACTGGAGCTGGAAACAGTTCTGCTCCCTGCAGCACACTCCTCTGACTGCACGAATTAGCACATTAGAAAAACCAGGGCTGTCCTGTGCTGGTGCAGCTTCTCAAGTTGCTGGCTCCTCTGAATTCCCCACCTTGAGTATCCCCCTGCAGCAAAGCATGGCTGAGGGCAAGCGTGTCTATGGTATTGGTGCAGGGGCTTCACAGAGTTTTAGATTGATATGTGCTTATTAGACCAGTTTAATACCTCCACTTCTTTTCCTCAAATGACAAGGCTAAGGTGTTTAAGAGTCTTTTATAATAAAAGAGAGGTCAAGGGACATGGGTGTGAATCAGATTGGCTGGGTTTGTTATGTACTCTCTGAAGTGAGTGTAGATATATATTTTATTTTATTTTTTGTACACATATATAAATACTTTCACACACATATGTAAAATATTCAAGGTGTTGTCCAGAGAAGATAAAAATGTTCCACTGCTAAAAGGTGTACACACACACACGTGCATGCACACAATCAAAAACCTCCAGATTTTGTGTTCTTTAAATTCAAGACACCATTGGATTACTATTCAAAGCTGTACAAGCAACCCTCAGATATTACCACTTCCTTTACTTGATTTACTGTGCAATAGCCAGAGCAGCTGGCCAAATTTTTAAGATACCTATCAAGACAGACACTGTAATCTTTCAAATATTAATTCAAAGGGGTTTTTAACAAAATCCTGGTAGGGATAAAATGTCTTCATCAACCAAGGCAGGGTTTTTTTTTTAACACATTCCTCCTGGGGAATGTAAATCCCTAAGACAGCAGAGCTGCCAAACATTTTACATTCAGCCCTCTTCTGCAGTACAAGCTTGAGACCTTCTGTCTTGATGCTGTAGAGCAAAAACATTCTTCCTCAGAACTAGCCTTAACTTTTTCCCTTTTTCAAGATTAAGGGCCTTCATAAGCACAACTGTCTTCTATTATTTTAACATCACCTGAGCTGACCAAAATTCACAGCTAGAAACATAATTCAAAATGAGCATGGCAAAGTCTCTCCCAAGGGAGTATGTTCTAGCTTTGGTGGAGCAATGAAATTACATCAGTTCATACATTTAAACAGAACAGCATTAGAGGGTCTAAGTGTCATCTCACATAAAATGTGCACTGCCAGAGGAGCCATTCCAGCGTTAATCTCTAGGGCTCAGGACAGATTCTCACAAGTTCTAATATTCACTGAAGTACTCTAAACAACCTAGCTCCATTTGCAGACCTTTAGGGACAGTTACTCACCTATTACCTTCTTATCCCTTTTCTTTTAGTTTGGTTTTTTTTTTTTTTTTTTATCCATATATACCCAGGGTGAATCGCTATGGCAAGAATATTATGGTGCAAAGCAGCTGGGAGAGAAAGCATTTTTCTTCAGCTGTCCCATGTGCTCAGAGTTAGGATAGAGCCCAGGCAGCACACACCTTGTGGGTGCAGAGAACTCAGCGAAACAAATCCATTCTGACATAAGAAATTGGAAGTGTTGTTTACTTTATGTTCATAGAATTATTTTTAAAAGACAGTATATTCAGGAAATAGAATGGAGAGCTAAAGACATTTGCTTTTGTTTTCAACCCATTCTAGCTAACAAGAAGAGCCAGCCCTTGTATATGAACTTCAGAAGATCCTTGAAAACACCTGCTCCCTATAGAAAGCCAATATTGTTCAAATTAAATGACATGACCACCAACAATTTGATGGTGTGTTCAGACTTGGAAGGGAGCATTTTCATCTTTCTTTGCTGGGGCTGTTGGAAGAGCTCCTGTAGTAGTAACAGCTCGTCCACAATAGCAGCAACAGTGGGCATCGCCTGTCTTTGAAAGGGAACCCAGTCATTCTCCAAGGGTTGTAACTCAGGTTAGATTACAGAATTCCTTGGACTAATGAGCTGCTTAAAGTTACAAGCTGCATAAGCATCAACTCTTGCAGGTGATAGACAGAAAATATGACTTCCAGTCCATCCAGATGCATAGTTACAAGGGACATGACACTTTCCTAAGGGGTTATTCTGGCTGGTTAAATGAATGAGCGGATGTTAGAGAAAAAACATGTATTTTCCATCCCAGCATTCAAGCACCATCCTAGGATGTCTCACATAGGCTATATGTTTAGTGATATTACTACTAAATCCTTAAACCACATGAAAACCTTAGTCACATCAAAACCACAGCACAGTGTTAGAGCACCGCTGGCTACCCGCATTTAGAAGTGAGAGAGGTTGGTACTCACCCTGGAGAGCACACAGAAAGTGTCCCGACTCCGCCTAGCCCAGACTTTATATGCCCCTATCTCAAGGTCACTGGTGATAACTGTTTAAAGCATCAGTTTTCCTCCATGCCTATATTTGTGCACTGGATCCTGGGTGAGGAGACAATGCCTGAGGAGGGGACACATGTGGCTGCGCCCTGGTAAGGGGGGTGGGGGGCAGGAATGTCAGCTGGGAGCCACACCATTCTTGCTCCATGACTTCATAGAGGCAGCTTTTTCTGCTTCTGTGTTTTCACAGGGGGAAATACTGCCTTTCCAACTGCCTCAGAACTTAATTACCAAGGGCTTGGTTGGGGTGGGGTGGAAATTAAGTCTATTCAGCTGTAACTCTCCTAGAATATAAAATCAAAGCTTCACACACAAGGGACAAGTGATTATAAAGGGAATTTTGTTATGTGAGCCAAACTGCCTTCAAGCAATAAAGCTAGGATGTGAGTTCTCGGATCCCAGTCAAGTGCTCTAACTCCCCTTTTTGGGCTCCAAAGGTTTAAAAGCCAAGCCCATAGGCTCAGGTTGGGGATACATGGGTATTCCCAAGTTTATGAACAAGGCAAGGCAGTTAAATTTAAGAATATATTGATTCTGCCTGGGAAGTTAATCACAGATAATGAACGAAGTAGGCATCAATTTTAGTGAGTGCTTTGCTTCAGGAAACTCATTTATGAGACAGAGTTTAGGCAATGTCTGGCCTTCTCATTGTAAACTAATTTTTCCTGTAAAACAACAACTACAAATAACTCAGGTCTCATTTCCCTTTAACCCATAAATAGCAAAACAATTGACACATCTAGATGGATTTGCTTTTACCAGCATTGGTAACTATATAGGCTTCCTTTGGTTCTAGCATAAGCTGAATGTAAAAGTGAAAAGGAAAATAAATATAGTGGATAATACTTGTTGGCCACAAAAGACGACAAGATATTAGGACTTTAGAAAACCTCAGTTCTGAGGAAGCATGGGGAGCTGGGAGGGAACTTATCCACAGCTTCACCGAATGCTTAGATACCCACAGGAGCAAGTGGTTTGGTTTGTGAGCAGGCAAGAAGAAAAATGTTTGCATACCAAGTTGGCTATTTATAAAGCTGTTGTCCTGATGACTGGACAGTGACAGGTTGCACAGACAAAGCAGGCTTGTAAGAAAGGGAGGAATTTAGGGAAGTGATAGACTCAAAGGCAGGAGATTGATGTGGCAGGTCTGAGGATCTGAGCGCTTTAGTAACCTGGTATTTTTAGCATTTGGGGAATGCAACCAAGAGACAGCAAATTGCTCCAGCTTTGCTAGAGACATGTTCACCTCCAGACAGACTTAAGCTGGGGAGAGGGTCCCCTGATAAAGCTAGGAGTGAAGCTTTCAGTGTTGGTCTGTGAAAGGAATCTGCACTCAAGCTGAAAAAGAGCATGTCAAGCTTCATCGCTTGACTGTCTGTTGTGCTCTTCTCATTTGTTTCCTTAAACCAGAATCACTTCTCAACCCTCCTAGCCTGCTGCTTTAGAGGTTCTCCGTGTCTCACAGCATGGATATAGGGGATGTACGTTGATGTTGGATCTAACTCCTCACATTTTTGCTTTATATCTGGAAAAAAAAAAAAAATAGAACTAGGGATCTCAGTTGCTTAGGTGAACAGTGAATGATTCTGTAAAGCTTAAGCAGAAGCCTTGATCACATAATTTGAAACAAGGTAAATTGCTTGCATCACCAAGATTTATGAATACTGTTAATTGCTGTGAAGACTGAGAAAATGATTGTTTCCTGCCACGAGGATATAACATGCTGGTACTCTCTCCCTCCTGCTCCTCTCTCACATTGCCAGTAGCTTTACTTCTCAACACAATATTCCCATTACCACCTACTTTGCTTAGAAGGCAGCATCTTTTTTACAAGTATGTTGTTATCACTTATATTTTTTCTCTTCTGCAAATATTCAGCTTTCATCAATCCTCCATGAACACTACCATCTCACTCCCACGCCTCCCTTTTCTTTTTTGGGGCTGCAAACAACTGCTTCCATAGCTGATACCAATGCAATTTCAACTCTTGTGTCACTTAGAAAGGGACACAGCCAGCACTGGTTTAAACATGATCAGTTTATTTTTTCTTGCTGTCCTGATGTGAATTGATATTGTACATGTTACTCCCAGTTTTATGGAGTTTATTTGCTTTCTTTTAATATAAACTAGAATTTGCACCACATTTCCTCCAGATTAAATTTGTAACAGTGGCAACCAAAGACATTTGTCTTTTGCAGGGGCTACTTTTAGAAAGGTTAATGCTGGTCACTGTTTCTAGGGAAACAAGGGACTTTGATAAGAAGTCCTCGTGACTAACCTATTTTTAATAACATTACATATTGGAAAGGAATGCAATAATGTTTATCAGCTCTAGACACAGATAGAGTCAATATTATGGTCTTATATAGAAAAGTTAGCACCTGGCATCTCTAAAAGCCCAGCTATGAACCCTCTCTATTTTCAGAGAGCCAGCTAGCTGTGTTTTGACAAAAGCTGGCCTTTACTCTTAGTAAAACGTGCACTGTAATAACCTAGCACTCCTGAAAAGCAAGATCAGTGAGACAGAAGGACATTAGTTCATGGTATAGATGCTTTGAGAAAGCATCTGAGTTGGCATCCTCTGGATTGCTCCACAAGCAGGTGTAAAGACTATCCCTCCATGGGATGCAGCTATGTGACTGTATCTGAAGAGACTGAGAATCTATTATTTACCTTGGGGGTGGTGGTGGTATGTGTTTGGTCAGTGGTCCCTGCTGCTGTTGTGGTCTCTGTTTAAAGGACAAATGAGAAAGAGCCAAAATGATCTAGTCAGATGCTCTTTGAAAGAGAAAGGTCATCTAAGTTTTGGAGGAAGAAAAATGTGAACATTGTACCCAGCAAAGCTAAGCCCATTATGTACAAGTGGATGTATTTTCTGAAGAATCATGATTTAATTCTTCAAACCTCTAATGCCCCAAAGAGAAATTGGAGGGGGAGAGAGAGGCTTAGCTTTAAAAATAGTTGTGCTCTGCTACATCTCTAAAGGATGGGAAAACTGACACTAAATAGTACATTTAAAGTGTGTTTGTGACAGCTAGATTTGCATTATTAGAACCAGAAAAGAAAGATCTTCAGGTATCTGCCAGCCTTTGTGCTCCCCCTTCTGCAGTGAACACTGTATGCAGTGGACACAAGCATCTGCAACCTGGAGAGGTAATGGGAGCTTCTGTTCACAGCCCTTTCAGAATAATAATTTTAAATATTTTCCTCCAATTAATTCATTGCTGATAACTACTGTGTGGTGTGATAGTATAAAGGAAATGTAAATTTCTCTATGGGAAGCATCTGCTTTCATGCAAACATGCCTGGGGAAATAATTTCTTAGCTACCAAAAATGTTTTAAGTGCTTTTTAAGCCACTGAAATCCATGATCTATTGCTAATAGCATGCAGACCCCTGAAAGAGGATACTTCTTCCTGCTTTGAAAGCTTGAAATCACCCGTGACCACAGAGAATTCATGCACAAAGTAACGAGAGGAGAGTAGCCATTCTTACTAGCTTGGTAGTGCACAGCAGCATCCATCCCTTGGCCACGCTGCCAGCAGGCCCCTGCCTCTCATCCCGTGCCAGCTGCCAAGCTCTGGGCTGCATTGGCACGCTCCCCTCCTAACCCAGGCTAGGATAATAAACATTTCAGAGCTGTCATTGCTGCCTTTCCCCTGCTGACATTCAATCGTTACGGTATCTTAAGAACGTTTTAATAGGTCAGAGTTTTAATGGGAGAGCTTGGCTTTTGGAAGTGAGACTGACAGGGTTTTGAGAGCAGATTAACAGCACTGATAAATCAATCTCGAACTGACTCACAGCCCTAAGAAAAAGAAGGTGGTGAAAACAGTTAAAAGTCAGCCTATTTAAATAAATGGTCTCAGCTCTTTGGCTCTGGAGATGTACTTGGAAAGGGAAAGAAGGTTTTTATCATGTACCTTCTCACTCTTTTCTCTACAAAAGCTGACATTCCACCAATCCCTCTCTGAGAAGTTTTCACTCTCCAATAATCTTGAGCATTTTATCTTGCCCATCAAGTCAGAGAGTATGGAATGGCATGTTTTCAGAACTGCCACATATCCTTTTCCCTACTTTCACATATCCTAACTGCCATTATCTAGTTGTCTTTTTTTTTTACTCTGCACGTTAAACTGCTCTGCATTAGCCATAATCACTGGCATAAGGCAGGAAGTTAAAAGCCCTAACAATGCATGCAAGTACTTCAGGTTAATCTATCCAGTATTCATTAACTAAGCATTTATTTGCACAGCACAGCATTAGAATTACTGCAGTCCATTCACCAGCTCTATTATGCCCTTCTAAGCTAATAGTCAGAAGTATTTTAGCCTTGATAAATGCAGGGAAAAAAAAAATCCATAAATGTCTCTTTGGGGTATTACACATTCTGGCTTCAAAGACAGGGTACTTCATTACCACTGCTTCAGCCTGCAACTCTGACGCACTCACTTGCTGCTCAAGCGACCTGAAAAACCACATTTCCGTTTCAATAGGCAGCACTGCCCTAAAATACTCCTAGCCCTTCAGACAACATATTCGAGATGCTGGTGCCACGCTCCTGCAAGACAACTTGCCTCTTTTTGCCTTATCTTTTTACATTTCAGCTTCAAGGATTCAGAGTCTGCCTTTCAGATGTGGGCAGAGGTGGGTACAGTCTTTGCTGATTGCCTGTTTTTGCTGCTGTGGAGGTTTGTTTTTCAGAGAAGGTGAGGGGAGAAACAAAAAGAAAATATTCTCACCTTCTTAAACAAGTGATTTTTCGATTTTTTGCTTCTGTAATTCTGAGTCTTAACGCTAAACTTTCTGTCAAGGATTGTTTTCTATCTTATATTTACCTTATGCCATCTGCAAACATTCTAAAAAATGCAGTGTCAGTTTAATTGGTGAAATAATTACCATGGGGGGTTACTTTATTAACATTGCAAGTGCTGACAGTAAATACTGGATGTGATTGGCGTGGCACTAAATAGCAAGAACACGCTGCAGGAAACAGAGTGAGTTTTCAGCATTTCCATTCTGTAAGCAAAGACAAGACACTGTCTTCTTCCAAGCACAACTATACTGAGCTGGCCACCTCCACCACAAAACATAGTCAGAACATCTCCTTAAAAAAAATTAAGACCAGTTTTTAAAGAATATCTATGTCTAAAGGTATTACTTTCTGCCATGAGTTCAAAAAAGCACAGATCTGTGCCTCTCACATTATCCAACGACTTGATACTTCTCATCAGTCAAATTTAAACACCTCCAAAAATGGTTACGACATTCTTCTGGTGCAACTGGCTGGGGTGAGCATATAAATATATGTATGTGTATATGTGTGTGCAGTGTTACATATATTGATATGTCTGTGTGTATAGCTACACATATAGAACCATACATATAGACAGATCTGTAAGTGTGAAAACCTCTCTATGATGCTCCACACAGCTTAATACAAGATAAAACCAACTTTTCCCTTGGAGACCTGATGAACTGATGCAGCAAACTGGTGCTGTACTGCAGCTGAGCTGTGATAGACTCTACCACTGCTTCACTCTCCCCTTTCACTACACTGGGCTTTTGCTACTCAGGCTCAGCACCAGCAAGCCAGAAGCTGAAATTCTGCCACCAGTAAAACTCCTGAAGCCTCTTTTTTGCACAGGGCATTTCTATTTTGCTGGATGAACACATCATGTCTAACCCTGGATTAGTTTCTAAAGAGGCATTGCAGGACACGATCAGAAGGGGGTGAGCTTCTAGCACATCAGGCTGCTGTGAACTCCCACCACTTCACCACTGTTTGGGGAGGGTGGAGAGATGGCAGTGCTGAGGTGCTAAGAGGTACAGGAAAGAGGGTCAGAGAAGTCATGGTGAGAAAAAGCCATGCTGAACCACTCAGATAAACCCACAGAGCCCCTTGGAGAAAGGCTGCACTACACTTCTAGACTAAAACTCACTGAGACTCCTCCACTGGTGAGATCAGCCAGGTGTTGTCTTTGCAGAGGACTACTTTTGACACAACAGCAAGATTTCCAGTGAGGTTACAGACATGACTCCCCAGCAGCAACTAATTATATTGTAACAGAATTGGTTTCAAATATCTTTCTTTTATAGCTGAAATACACATTTTGTCTTTACAAGAAAAAAAAAAGTCAGACTATATGCTTGAGGCTTATTGCACAAAACCAAAGTATCTGCACATACATAGTTTTAGGCCCTTTGGTCTCACACAATGGTCTAGAAAAGAGAAAGAAGAAAAAAATAACACATCCAGAATGATGATGCTAAGCTAGACTACTGTGAAAACACTGAGCATGAATGGCAAATATTCCCTGCCTCAGCAGGGCCTCTGAAGCTTCACTTCAAATACCAGTAGCACAGCAGCATTAAGACACCAAACAGCTCATTGGACAGGACCACCAGCCCAGTTGAGTAACTTGTTACTCTCATCAAACATTACTCAGAGGAAAGCCTCAGGTTTTGATCTATGCAGCCTGTCCCACAAACTTCTCACCAGCAGCTCCATCTATTCAAACCCATTCATTGGAAAAACACTTTGGAACAGTCTTGATTGAAAAGCTGTTGCTGTACTGCCCTGTGGATGCAGATGGTCACTCATCTCACCTCTCTAGATGCTGTTCTGCAGGTCTGGTGCCTCTGCCTTGCCGCTGCTAGAGGAGGGGATGGGATCCTAACAACGTCATCTGCAGGACAACAAAATAATATTTTGGTTATATAATTATAGAAAGACATCTATAACTTCTTTTAAATCATCACTGATGTTTTTCAGGAAATCCAAATTTACAGCAGAAGGCTTAGCTGCAAAATTTAACTTAGAACTTTGACAAAAATATAGGCTATTTTGGGGTATGAAAATATGCTATGGAAATAAAGAAAAGGAAGCTTTATTTTAAAGCTGGATTATTCTGCCTCTTGCCCGTCAAGATATACTGGTCCTGGTGGAAACTCTGTCCTTCTTGTTGTACTGCAGCTGATGGTCAGGGATTTTGCAGAGCAGAAAAAAAAAGTTTTTTTCTCCTCCAGATGTGTACCAGAAGCACAGAGAAAGAATTGCAGAGCTTAAGTGCAGATGATTCCCACTGGATATGGATACCTACTTCTTCCATTACTGACACAGCTTTGTGCTTCAAGGTTTGCAAAAAAAACCCAAACTAACAAAACAACAAACCACAGAGACACAAACAAGATAGAGAAATTATCTAATTACTGACAGCTTTCTAGGAAAGGGAAGCTGGAAAGAGAAGTCCCAAAGGTAGGGGCAACATCCATATAAACAATGAGACATTTAATTCCCACCACTTCATCTGCATAGAGTTCCAAAGCTGCTAACCTTCAAAGAAGAGGGTCTAAGCAGTCTGTTCACAATCGCACTGCTGGACCAGGAAAACCCACCAGGCAATGGGGCTGTAAGGATCTTCGTGTCCTCGAAGTGAGTCCCACTCTTTTCCATGGGGAGACTGGCTTCTCACCACATGGATCATCTTGCTCAGGCATACTTGGTTTAAGAAGTACAAAGTTTATCTGTGTAAAAACTAATGGCAAGTTATTCTTTCCTGAAGAGTTTATTCTGAATGAAGAATGAGAGGGACAGATTTTAGATACTAGGACTATAAGGAACAATAGCACTAAGTAGAACTATTATATAACAGAATAGGTAGATACATTAGAAGGTAATAGCAGTGTCCATTATGTTTCAAGTTACATCTTAGGGTAATTTGTCTTGCTTTTCACTGCACACACAGACTTGAATTTTAGCCATGTGCAGCAATCAGAAAACTATCCTGAATACACCTGAACTACTGGTTTTCTATTGCCACACAGGGTGTCTGTGCCTTGATGTGATAAAACCACACAAACTGAAGAGTTACACCAGTCTATAGAATTTATTGCAGTGAGGGCAAGAATCAGAGAGGAGACGTACAGATCCATTCCCCAGAAATAATAAACCAAATGCCATTTAAGACTGAATCCAACTGTGGTCACCAATTCTATCCCATACTCTTGCAATGCAGGCAGATTTTACCGATTTGATCGGAGTACACAAAGCTCAAAGAAAAACTCCACTGAAATACTTCCTTAACCAGAAAGAACATGTGATTTCAGACTAGAGTTTCAAAATGTGTTTTAGTGAGCATTAAAAACACAAGTATGAATGAATGCTTTTGTACAGCTTATGAAAAGGAAGCTGCAAAAGAACTAATGAAACAAAATCTTCCACGCTTTTCTTATACCCCATACTACAGCCTGTCTGTTAGCAGGAACAATGTGTGACATGTCACATGGGACTCTGCTGAGCTGAACTCCAGACCTCTGACACTAAAACACTGATAAAGTCATAACACAGAAAAAAGGGCTGTCCAAGTCCCTTCACAGCAGCTAAGCTCTGAGACTCAGCAATGCCTGCCTTAATTCAGCTATCTCCATTAAGTGTCTCCCACCACTGTTATCAGAACCAGAAGTGAAAAGGGAAGATATTTCTGCACAGCTTTCTTTCTCTGGATAGTGTTTGTGTCTGACTTCCACTGTCCAGCTCAGCAGCAACAGACTGAGAGAGGAGTGTGTGCCTATGTGAGGGCATGCTTAAGGACCTCAGCCAGGCATGAAGGCTACCTGTAATGGCATGCACTCAAAGAGCAAGCCACATTACAATTAATTAGCCATGCCTCAACATATTCATATCATTTAGTTTTCTTTAGTATCACCTTCTTTCTCTCCCTGCCCTCACACAAAGACAAGATGATCTAGGAGCAAATCTGCCAACTCCCTTCACACTATTCTCCTTCTGGATTTAGGGAAAGGAAACAGCAGGAAAGCACCAAGTGTGCTCATTGCTTGTGGCTCCACATTTACAGAAGACAACCATATATGGACAAGAAAGAATAATTAGCAGACACTGTTTCAATCTTACTCCTCCTTTATCCCTTACTGTCTTAAAGACACCCACTTCTCCCCCCAGAATTACCCCCTCACTGAAACCATGGGATGGACACATCACAAAACTTTCAATTCACTGACATCCAATTCATCATTCTCAAGATTCAGCACTTGCCATGTCTATTGGAATTTCTTCAGAGATCTGAAATACCTAAAAAGGAATCCGCCACTTGCTAAAACAGTATATTCCTAGCCATAAAAGCAGCTTAAATAAAAGCTGAAGAGGTTTAAAATTCTGTGTGAACTGATAAGAACAGATCATTAGTATTAAAAAGGCAGATACATCTTCCTGTACCAACAGTATTCTGGTCAGTCTATGTAAATCCAGCCCAGTATTTATGCATTCAACTTGAATTAAAATATGTATTAAGGACAGAATTACATTTAGGAATATGACAGTGATGCTGTTAGTCTCCAACCAAGTATTACTGATCCAGGAAATTAAGAGATCAGAAAAAAAGAAACCCTGCTAAATGGCAGTAAGAACCCTAGTTAAGGAGTTGAGAAAGGCTTCACGTTACTGTGTAGTGATTACAAACTGTGACTAAGACAGCTGAATGCTTGTATTCCTACAAGCATTTTTAAAGCTGATTCCACCTTTCCAAATCCACTGAATGAGTAATCACCAGCATTCATTCACTTTATCAGTCTTTTTTTTCTTTCCTCCCCATCAGGAAGTTGCCATTTCAATACGACTACATGGAGACTGAACGAGGAGCACCAGCTGGGGCTCCTGCACAAGATTTCTGGCCTTCTGGAGGAGCAGAGCCCCAAGCAGCAGAGTGCTATTTATAAGGGCAGAATTACTGGAGCCTCACAAAGCAGCCCATTCCACTCACAGGTTTAGCTTTTAATTTGCAGTAGAACAACTGGCTCGGGGCTTTTATTTATTTATTTTAATGGGAGGACACACGCAAAGCAATGGTATAAATATCTGAGTCCTGCCAGCAGCAAACTTCTGGTGTGCTCTGTGGTTCTCCCTCATTCCCACCAGCAGATGAGGTTTCAGTGGTTGGAAGATATTTCAAGGGGAAACATGCAAGCCACATAACCATTAATGCATTTATCCCTTAAATACTAAAGCTAAGTGTGCTGTGTCTCCCCCCTAAAAGCTGCATTGTCTCTGAAATCACAGTGGACCTATTTAAGAATTCTTAGCTTGGCTGTAGTCTGTATGTATCATTAAATACAGCCAATGCTAATAACTTGCCTTAATTATTAATTGATTGCCTTATATACATGCAGAATATTTCAATTATTGTTAATCATATGGAAAATTCCAAGCATCTGTTTTATTATACTAAGATCACTCAGAACTCAGTAAGATCCACAAAGGCTTAGTTCTTTAAATGACATTTTTTAATTAATTTTAACTCAGGCTAATGAAAAGATTTGCAGATTGCAACAATCTAGTCCATTTTCAAAAGGCAGGCTTTTCAATCTGCAGGAAATATGCTCTATTTTCCACTCAGGTTAAAGATTCAGCCCCTACTTTAAGCATAAAACCCAAACATCTTCAGCCTTAACAGTGGAATTACAACTAACAGCAGGTAATAAAATGCTCTATCAGTTTGGGCTCTAAGTTACAAACTATCTCTTGAAAATACCAAAGTCCACTGCTCCCACTTGCACTAAAATCTGGGCACTCAAGAAAGGAGCAAGGGCTTCAGCTAGAGCCTTCAGTGGTATCCACCCTGGCTTAATTCCCCTCACCAAACACTTACTACCTGTCTGTGAAGCACTGTTTAAAGGGGGAAAACATTATCCAACTCTGACAGCCACTTAGCAACAAAATAAGGGAACTGTATTTGCTAGGTACTCCACAGAAACAATAACTGCAGTGGATAATTTCAAAAAGGAGATGGAATAGCTGAAATTTGGAACCAACAAAAATAAGGCTGTGGTTACACTATAGATCTCTTCCCACCCAGTTACTTTTCCTTTGTCAAATGTTACTGGAATTGATCAGGCCAAAGTGGCTCCACTGACAGTCCTACAAGTCAGTAGCTGGATAGAAGCTGGGCACTAAAGCCAACACAAGCAGAAGTTGGTTTCCTTGTTGTTGGTTTTGTTTTCATCTTCTGTGCACCAAAGCCTAAGGCAGCTTGTGCATCGTAATTTCCAAGCCAACATCTTGACCTCCTCTTTCCACCCTAGTAGAACAACCTCCCCAGTGACACAGTAGAGCCCCCATCACTGGAAGGTTTTAGGATGTTTTTGGGAAAGGTGCTGGGTAATCTCATTTAGGCACCTTATCCCATGAAAAATTGGACCAGATGATCTTTCAAGGTCCCTTCCAACCTGGGCTGTCCTATGATCACTAGGGGCACACAGATGAGGGAATGGAGGTCGCTTTTGCTTGGAGGAAAGCAAGGAGGAAAAGGGGCTGATCTCAGAGTGCATAAGTTTTGCTGCTTGCAACACGCACTGCTTTAAATGCATGAAAGTCACCAAGTCCTTGACTGGCATGAACAAAGTTGGATTTTCATCACAACACCTTCATACAGCTGCTGGCAATGAACTTCTTTCATATACAAATATAGTTAATGTATACAGTGATTGTTGGCTTGATTTCTCCATTTAGAATGAGTAATGATATAGCCATAGTAACCAGCTCCTGCCACCAAGCCTTTCTTCTCTTCTGAAGTCAATCTATTTCTGCACAGATCTCTGTCCTCTTCAGGAGGTTTCTCCTGGTTGGGAAGAGCAGGTGAGGGAGAACTGGCTCCACAGCTCTGCCACACACTGCAGAGATGACATGGAGTGACCTTGGCTATTGTTCTGTAAGTAGTTTTCCAGCACGTCACATGCATCTGTTACCCACTTATCGACCCACTTGAGTCTATATAAACCAGCCAATATTCTCTTTGCTCAATATGGTTATTAAAAATTCAACATTTACGTGTAGCAACATTTCAAACAGATTTCCCAGTCAAGGTATTAATAGTTTTAAGGTGCTGGAAAACCATTTTCAAGGAGTTCATGGAATTTCACAGCAGAATAGGTTTGTAGCTAGCATTCACATTAGCATTATGCCTGTCCAAAGGATCTTGAATCTGATGACATTTAGCTTTGAAGGTTTTAAAGATACAAGCATGCCAGAACCTTTAACACAAGATAACAAAATCCCATTCCATTTGCCTAGATCAGCCTTTTTAAGTGTTGCTACCTGAGTGCTGAACTCGAGTCCCAGATCTGATCTAAGCTTCATCCCTTTCTAAATGGGTAAAAATAAACACATTCTTTCTTACCCTTTATGGAGATGAAAACATTGCAAAGGAGGAAGTACATGTGTACTGTGAAGAACTGAGCCAAGAAGCAAGGATTACCCCAAAAAGGACATGCAGCAAGTACTACTTCAGTTGTTGAGCTCTTTATAGTATATAGTAGTGTTTATATACAAAATTAATGATTCAGATGGTAGCTTAGACTACAGACCTGTTCCTGGAAAAAGGGAAAAATCCTCCCTCCTTCCCCAGAAAGTGCTCAAGTGATTACAGAGACCTTTGCATAGAGGAATAATATGTAGCCTCAGAAAATGTTCTAAGCTATTGTGATATTTCGATTGTTACAGTACTGAACTAAAGGGAAACTGGCCGTGTGCATGAACTGTGAAAAGCAACTTATTTCAGAAAGCAGTAAACCAGCTTTGGCCTAAATTGCTGAGCTTTACTTTACCCTGGGCTATGCACAAGAGCAGAGGTTACCAGAGTCCAGCTGGCATCAGTAGCCCACTGAACACCTTCACTTAGCCCTAAGTTGCAAGGCACCATTGTAATTGCCCAACAAAAAATTACCTGTTTGTATCAGTGGTATGAATGGGGGTGGTTTAATACTTCAGTCCAGCAAAATTCTCATCCAAGCACACATGCTTGTTAGATTTGCCTGCAACTGACCATGTTTATTTAATAAGCCTGGGAGAAATCCAGGAAAACGTTATCACTGAACGACAGACCAATGCCAGACTTCAGCTACCCAATTTAAAATTTTTAGCATGCTTCAACACCACAATGAACAGAAAATACTTTCCAAAGATTAGCACCCTTCCTCCTATCACTCCTCTAATCATATTCTACCTTAAGTTCTGAGAAATGGAAGAATTTTGGGGAGGTGGTGATGGATGGGACACTCCAGTTCCCCTAAGGTAAGCCATCCCATGCTTCTTAGCTTGAGGGGCAAAATCCACTCCTACACCCTGGCTACCTGTAATATAATTGCTTTATAAACTGCACACATCACACACGATGATAAGATTCTTACAGGGCTTAAACATTGACATTTCAAATACTTTCTCTCTAACCTGAGGCTTAGTGACACAAAACATGTTTTACCTCCACAGGATATTAAAAGATAGAGTAAACTAACAAGTATCACCCCCTAACAATCAACG
This sequence comes from Chloroceryle aenea, assembly GCA_013399075.1. Classification (NCBI taxonomy): domain Eukaryota; kingdom Metazoa; phylum Chordata; class Aves; order Coraciiformes; family Cerylidae; genus Chloroceryle; species Chloroceryle aenea. The sequence continues at coordinate 109,402 of VWZY01005366.1, forward strand.
AGATCATCTCATGGAGAGCTGTACCTCAGGACTTGCACTTTGGCTTGGCCAAAATGCTTTTCACCATTTAGCAATCCTCCTTGTGTGCAGACTGGGTAAGCTGATAACAACCTATCTGCAGCTCAGGTCTAGCTTCTGTCCTTTCTTCTCACCAGCTTATGAATAAACATGACAGTTTATCATCAGGCCTTAAGTAGTTCGATTTGTAATAAACAAGGCTTGGGAGCAGCAGGGAAAGGGGGAAGGAAAAATGTCATTTGACTACTCCAGGCTTCAGAAATAGAACTAAAATTGGAGGCTGTGTGACCTCGCTTCAGCACCTGCATGTGTAAGCACTCTGCTTCCAGTGATGTGATTAGATGCTATTTTTCCCCTGGGGGCTCTGCCTCATTCTGCATGAGATAGGCCTGCTGGGAAGGATGGCAAAGTGAGGTGGTGAAGGAGGCTGCTGTCTGCAAGTCCCTTTTCACAATGTTGCAGGAGCTGCCTTCTGTATGAGTCAGAAGTGGGAAAAGAAAGATGATTTTAAGATTCAAGTAATTGTTTTCTGCATTAGTATGCCAGGAAGCTCCACCACAAGGTACCTGTGTGGTGGCAAGCCAGCCATTTAAACCAACTTCTAGGCAGGTAACCACCATAACTGCTTTTATTTTCTATGCAATTATGTTGAAAAGCCCTGGTTTGCATGGAAATGCTAGGTGGAAAGCACTTGAAAATACTGTATGCCAGGGCTGCAGCCAAAGACACCAAGAGCCATTCTTTGGAGCTATGGAAAGCCTCTCGGTGCACATATGTACTAAAACCCAGAGGCTTTCAACTTTGTCATCTATGAAGGCCCAATTTACATCTTCATTCTCTTAGGAACATGAAGATAATCGACTGTAGACACCATATGTACCGTGCAGAAATGAATGTGTGAGAAAAGCTACACATCAGATTTTATCTTCATCTGTTTAATAGCTACTTACAGGTGAAAGTTCTTCACACATACAAGTGTTCAAGCACTGTCTAAGCAACAGCATGTGTTGGAGCATTCCAGGCTGGAGATGTGTTCTGCTCATGCAGGGTGAGGCAGGAGAAGCCTCGACTCTGGCACTCCAGTCAAGTAACCCAGTAATCTCTCAGAGAGAGCAGTCATCAGCCAGCCCAAAGACCATGCTCTCTAAGCATACCATGCCTAAAAATGTACAGCACTTCAGCCACAGTCATTAAACAGGTGAAGCAGTAACAACAGCCTCACATGCAGAGAGAGGATTCTGTTCCCCAAGCCTATTAACATCACCCTGAACCCCTCAATTAAAACTTCTGCTCTTGCCAGTGAAAAGCATAAAGATATTTACTGGGTCTTTGCTGACCACAAGCAAGGCACCAGCACCATACCTTGAGGCATACTACAGAACTGTTAAAGCAAACCATTAAACTGGCACTAAAATGAACACAATAGCTCTGTGACATTTCCTGGTGCCATAGGATGCCACAGCAAAGAAGTTGTATTTATTCACCTCATCCTGAACCTAAATAAGAAAATTAATTGCTTCTTTTAAAACTAAATTCACTTCCACTTATTAGATACATGGTAAAAATAACCCAAATCTATTATTTTTCCTAAGTTGTACCCTCAAAAGATAGAAACAATTAACACCCTTGGATATGACTCCATGTTCCAGTCAAGACTGAGCAGCACTGTTTGGTCAAGTTCCCCCTCCTGGGGTTTGTCAGAAGCCTCTGCATTTTTAAATTACAATAGCCTTATATTTCCTTCAAAGGTTACAGGACATTCTGGCAGTCCTGTAAAACACAACTGAAATGCAACCCTTGAGCATCAATATAAGCAAATAATACACCCAGATAGATTATTCTGAAGTCAAACTGAGACAAAATAACAGCTGCTTGCTTACAAAATTAGTTTTTAATAACTTAATGCAGTGCAAAACCCTAAACCCCATTGTTAGCTCAGTTACTCTGCAGAAAAATTTAACTAATACAGTATTTGCTCTCATGTAAAGGCTTAGCCATGCCTGCTATGTGGGACCTCCCAGCAGTATGAGGGGGTTGTTCTTCATGCAGAGCCAACCTTTTCAGAGATCTACTTTGGCCCAGAGGAACAAGATCCTGCAGAATTTAGTCAGCATGTATTAAGTGACAACCCACAGGCTGGGCTTAGAGCAGAGACTCTTTATCACAAGCCAACCACATTAAAACTGTGGTCAACTATTATACTACAGTAGCTTAGCCAGGGAAATCTGGGATTTTTCCAGTCCTGTTAACTTCTTTAGGATCTGGTGACACAGTCTCCCACTTTCCCTGCACTCCCTCCTTGCTTCATCCTAAAGCACAAGCAGTGCTGGGAATGTCTCAAAAAAAAAATCCCAAATAATTCCACTGCCTGTCTCCCTGTTGCTCTGAGGAATGTGTAAGCCACCTTCATCATGTTTCTCAAACACTGTAGAGTTCATTTCTGATGCAGAACTTTAGAAGGAAATGATGTTTTAAAGCCCTGCAAGCAAGCAGTGCTGCTTAGCTGGATTGTGAAAGCAAGAGCTACAATGCCCACTGTTGAGTAATGTGTGTTGTCCATGCTTTTGTCTCTCCTTAAGGGCCCCAGGAGTTTATTCCACAAACACACAGTGTGCTGTGTTCAGGACTGGGATTATCCGCTGACCAAAAGGATACTTCAGATCACTCCTAAATATGCTTCAAGATCCTTTGTACCTTCTTTCTTCCTGCCCCAATACAGTAAAAGTTTTTCATTACCTGCTTTCCTCGAGGTTGTGCAACAGCTCAGCTATCAGCTTAACAGCTTGGGACTGAGTTTTACAGGTGTGACACTCCATGTTTGATAGAAACAGGCTAAACACTTCTTATTGCTGTTAGGACACCTTCCCTAAACTGTGGCCATTCAGTTCATTTTGCAAGGTAGGCCAGAGTCCTAAGACTAAAGTTCTGTGGTAGATAACCCCAGATTCCTTTCCTCCCAGTCAGGCACCTTAGAAAAAAAAAAAAAATGGAGTTGGGGTTGTTTCCCCAGTCAACACAGAGAATACAGAACACTAAAAGAGAGTTTCTGCATCATTAGTCTTGTTACATTGTTTTTACTTTTTAGCAGTTTCTCCACCAAGGAGCTGTTCTGAAGGGAAGATAGTGGCTGTCACAGTTGAGGGTCAGGGCAGCCCCCTAGGCCTGTAACAGAGGCTCTCTGTTAACCCCCCTCCCTCCCCAAAGGGGAAGGGAAAGGGAATAAGGGAGAGAGACTGAGTGATTAGAGAAAGAAACTACACCACCTTTAATGATGATAATAGTAATAATAAAAATGGAATACATAAAAGTATATACAAACCCAGTATCAAGCCCCCACAAATGGTAATGACATCACCATCACCACTGATGCTGTGGAACAGGGGTCCCAGACTGGGCCCTGCAGCAAATGGGAGCTGTGCTCAGGAGCTGGATTCTGGAACACATGGGACAGGATTGAAGGCAGAATGCACAGAGTCCTCCTCAGATGGCAGTCATTGAAGAAGAACGGAAGATGAAAAAGCTAAGCTGAGCCCAGTGGGGCTTGACCCTCATGATCCCTCAGCTTTACACCAAATATGCCATATATGGGCTGGAAAACCTCATCAGTTGGTTTAGGGTCACCTGTCCTGTCCACTCCTCCCTGCAGGTGCTGCCTTTCACTTTCTGCACCCCCCAACACGGTACACAAGATCCAGCAGTGGCCTTGGTCTGCACACCAACCCTTGGTACCAACTCTAACCAGGGGGTGTTGTCACTGCCAGCAGCATACACTGCTGTGCAAACAGCTGCTGACTGCAGACGCTGCAGTTAGAACAACTGAGCTGAAAAGTAAAATCACTGAACAGAATTAGTTCTGTTCTCACCCAAACCAGGACACTGGCATAAGAAAGAATGCAGCTCTTAGTGATGCTCTTACACATTCCCTTAGAAAGATGGGGTGGTGGAGCAAGTAACACAAAAGTTTTACCAGAGTTCACCAGTAGAGTTGTGTATTTCCATTTCAAAGATATCCTAAGTAAAAAAACAAAACAAAACCAAAAACACACACAAAAAAAACCCAACAAAAACCATCAAGAAAACACACTGCCCAAAAGCCCCCAGAACTATTGTTTGCTCAAAACCCAACACAGCCAAGCAATTATGGGTCTGGAAGTTAGACTATAAACACATCAATGGTTAGTACCATGTAAGGGCTTCCATAATTCCCAACCTTCCATTTTCAGACAAAAGCTAGCAGCTAGAAAAAAAAATCCACAACCAACAACCTTTTAGACTCAACCTTGCATTTTAGTTCATTTAGAAAGCCATGCAGACATAAGAGTTTCTAATCACACACATGATGCCAGTGCTGAGAATGAAGCAAGTATGGATCCAGCTGACTCTTCTTACTCATTCCCCTTTACAAGAATCATTCACAAGACTACAAGATATTCCAGCTGCCCCCCAGCTCTTCAGCCAAGACCATCAGCTAATCCCAAGGGAAAGGGCAGCATGCCAGAGGGACATTAGGTTGCTCCTTAGGACCAGAGTTTAACATATTGCAACTATAAGAACCTCAGGCATGGCAGACTCGAACAGAAGGTGGACATAAAAATGATCATACTACCTTGTTATTTCTGCTCTGAAATGGATGCCCACTTTGATAAAGGTGTCTAGTTTTTCAGTGTTAACCAGAAGAACCCTGACAGCCACTCAGGAGGCAGTGAAGCACCTTGCCCTGGTTAGTAGACATGGTCCAGGACTACCAGAATACTTACTGTGCACTTTTCAGTATTCAACATAACTAGTTATCCCTCATTTCCATGTACTCCTAGGACAGTAGGCAATCTAGAGTGGACTTGGGTAGAGAGGCATGAATGTGTCACTGGGGATATAAAGCTAGCAGACTGCTCCCAATTACATCATGCTGCAGAAGGGAAAATGGGTGAGAGGGGTGGAGAGGAAGCCTGTTTCAGACAGAGAACAAATCTGAGGATCTCAAAGTAGCCAGATGGGAACACATGAAGGAGTTTATATATAAACCAATTGTGCAAGGTTAAAAGCATTTTTTATGAAATAAGTACTTGCCTAGAAATGCTTGACCTTTGCCTGCTAAGAAGCTTTGAGAAAAAGGAGCCATGGAAGCACAAAACAAACCTATAAATCTGGGTATCACAGGTTCAGTGGAGTTTGTCCCATTTTTGGTCTTCACTTATTCCAGCAAAGTGCACTGCTAGAGAATTCCAGGTGAACTGGCCATGTACCTCTCAGAGAAAATTGCAAGCATAAAGACAGACAAATCCTGACCAGCAATTAACACTTTTGTCACTGCTGAATCTGTAGCATGAGGTTTAGACTACTTTACTCAGTTTATTTTGTTTATAAGACCAGTAAGTAAATCCTACTACTCACCATCTAAATACTTCCTGAAAAAAATAAAATCTATCCACAGTCAGATTAACTGTTCATTATATTGCTGGTTTTAAACAGGCTTACTTAACAGCACTTCCAGTTAGGATCACTTCTTACAGCAAGGCCATGCTCTCAGTTTGCAAAGCTCTGAAGTCCAACCATTTGTGTGGGACATTAACTCCATCCTTAAGTAAATTCCAGCCAAAGTTTCACAAGCCTGGAAGGAAGAGGTTTTCTTTTGCCTACATCAAGTTGCATATGCTAACGTAAATACCACAACATAGATATTTTGACCAGACTAATAAAAAAATGCTCTGCCTTCTTTATAAGAGAGAAGCATATGGGGAGGACAATGACAGCATGGGAACTGGTTCAGGAAAAGGTCAATCTTGTGCACAGGGACACAAATTTCACTTAATTCAAAAGTCAGGAGATCAATTCACAACCTGTTTTATCCCAGAGGTATGAAAGACTCCACTACTAGAGCCAAACAGTGCATAAGAAAAGCTTCCTAATTTCAATACAAGACAGACATGTCACCAGGAAAAATGTGGTAGGCAGTGTCACTTGGAATTGGTGGTGAGAGAGACAGAGAAGTAGGGGAAAGTGAAAGCATAAAATAAATCACTAGCAGGGAAGGAGAAAAAGATCAAGAGTGTAGAACTGAGAGCAAAGAGGAGAGTAGTAAGGTGGAGACAACATGCAATGGATGCATTGAAAAACATCAATTCCAAGCTTTTTACTATTATCCCCCAAAAGTACATCAAAAATGAACTAGAGAGCACAGAAAACACAATACAGAAAAAGAAACACTGAAGTCATGTAGCAAACTACATAGAACCACATGCTGAATGGAAAACTTCCTACAGATTATGCAGGATAAAAGGCAGCTACTTTCAGATAAGAAATCTAGAGTGCCTGATGCTGAGAAGGGAGGCTCCTCTGAACTAAGCCAGCTCATGAGTGTCTGCACTCGTAAAGCACGCAGTTGACAACCTGACATAACACAGATAATTAAAAATCGACTGTATTGAAGAGCTACTCATTGCTGCTGCCAGCTACTCTCTGCAGTAAGTGAGGCAGCCTATGGGGAACAAAAAGTCCAACAGCATATTGCATACAGCACGTAACAAGAATATTAACACTGCACAGGGAACCTCAGTACAGAGTTCTTTACAACACTGATAATACCAAGATGCCTAAAAGCAAAAATGCATCACGTGGCTGTTTCTCTGCATGAATTAAGTTTTGCTACAATGAGAAGAGCTGTATTTTTTGAACAAAATTCTAAACAGATAATTTATTTGCCAGTTCCATTAGCTGCTATTCATTACCAATTGCAAAAGCACTGCCAGGAAAGAACACAGAAATACTGTCAAAGAGGCTTGATGCATCCATGCATTGATGTACCACGCAACCCAACGGAGATCTGCAACACTTGGCTTACAACAGCACTCCAAAGCAGCACATTTTTCCAGGGGGGAAGAAAAACAGACAAACAAAAAACCCAAACAAACCAAACCAATCAACAATCAATATTTATACAGCATGCTTATTAGTGTGGAATGTAAACTCCAAAGATTTGTTTACTGTTTTCTGAAGACATCAGCCTTAGTGCTGCATAACCTTACTTTGGTGAGCAGCTGGACAGTTTTGCCCTCCCATTCCACCATTTGAAAACAAAGTCAGACCAGTATTTAATTAGTAACATGCTTAAGATTTGCTACTTGAATTTGCTTACACAAGCAGTTTGACAGAAGAGGAGCAAAACCACCTACTTACCCCTTCCCCATGAGCAAGAGACTTAAACAGAAATGAACTCTTATCTGCAAATTTACTCTGACACTCAAATTTCTTAACTCATTAGACTGAAGTAAAAAAATCATGGTTAATGAAGCTTTCTTTCCCAGTTGAGTGTGCACAACGAACGAAATTCCTCACTTCAGCAATTCCAGGAACTTTTTTTTTGACCTTCCTAAACAATAACTGCATTTTATGCAAAAGAAGGCAACCAAACTGCATTCCTTGTGAACAGTTGTGGGTCATCTCTATAATTTACCTCACTGAAAGAATACATAAAACACAGAAAATAAGACCAATATTTTTTTTTTATTCCACTGGTCCTCACAAAGACCAAAATGATGTCTAGAAATCTTACCTGTGGTTGTTATAAAACCTGTGTTTTAGTAACAGATCAAACCAGATACAAGTTGTCTGATGTCGAGTAACAGCAACAGAATGTACAAGGCTGTACTTGGACATGAGTTGAACAGGTTCTGTAAGACACATCTATTACACAACTGGAAAACAAAAAGAATCTCAGATATTTTAAAATCTAGCCATTACAAATCAGATACAAATAAAGGCAGTACTGCTACAGAACAGGATATATATTAAATTATCCCAAACTCTCATGGTTTTATCAAAACAAACACTAATGAAATAGTCTGCCAACTACTAAAAGACATGCTATTCATGTCACATGTAAACTAAGGAGGGGAAAGTGTTCTGTCACTCCAAGATGTGCATCAAATTCCAACACTAGTCTTTTGTAGGAAAGTTTAGACAATTTTGTTTAAAAATAAACAGTTCCACTATCAACAATATGGAAAATGCTACTGGTGTACAGCAGAAAATGCAATGGTGACAATAACTAGCATGGATAGATAGGAGCATCAAGAAAGTGCAGATCTTTTTAAAGAGTGAAAAGTGTTGCAGGACTAGGAAGGTATTGACCAGTATTTTACAAATATTTGAACATTCATGTATTTGATTTTAGCATGTTTTCCCTAATGGATGCTACTTGCTGAAAAATCATTCAAATCTGGTGTTGTACACAGTCAAATTCATATCTTTGTAATTAGAAGTGTCTCCACCTATTTATTTCATGAAGCACTTGCACCAACACGCTGATAAACACAGCTTTCAGTATAACCTGTTCCAACCAAAATAATCCATGTTCTTTCCATAGTTGCACCTTAGACATCAGGAAGCAACACTGCACAAACAGCAATGGTATTCAGAAGAGTTTACAAGATGAAATTACTAAATTGCTTAACCTATGAAGCATGCTGCTTGCCAGACAGCCAGTAGAATATACAGGAAGGAAAAAAGTTGTCAGCAACTCTTATTGTGTTTTGGTTCCCTATACATAAGGAAGGTTAGTCACCAGCAAAAGCTGCATTTGGCTCTCAATACAGATGATAATAGCTCTACCAAGACCAGCAGAAAACCTATTTGCTATACAGTAGCTCAGTTTTTTCAGGCCAAAAGTTTCTACTTTCTTTCTAACTTATAATTAGGCTACTTGAATTTTTATAGTCAGATAGTACGTTAGCTTCAGGGTTAATCATCTTTACATACATTCATACATACAAAATATTAAAATCTTAACAACAAAGCTCTATAAACTGAGATTCACTGTTTCTGCACTTAACTTGCCCCCACTTAGGCTGTGAATCATTGCAATCATATTTGAGTGTTTGTTCAATTCTTCCTTCTGTAGTTTTACAAGTGCTTCTTTTTCTTCCAAGCGTCCTTCCAACTGGGATTTTTGAACTTCCAGAGAAGATGCCTGCAGAAACAAAACAAAATGTCATAATTCCTTCCATTATCACCCGAACATCGTACATAATACCATGAAAGCTGAGCAGCCTGGTGGCAAATGTAGGCAGGTAATTAAAAAGTACTTTTTAAGTTACAAGCTTGTTTCAGACATGTCTCAGCTGTACATTTGGTGCACACAAATGATTACACCAACTGCCACGCTTCAAACTGTTAGACAGCATGGGAAAGCACCAACCTCCCTGTTACTATTGCTCCATGCAAACAGCAGAAAGGTTCACAGTTAAGACATCCACATTCAAGCCCCACACCAGTAAATATTTACTGAGAACAGAGGAAATATTTGCTATATACTGGATAATATTGCCTGGAGAGATTAGGCTTTGCTTTCAGGGAATGCAAATATAGCACATGCATTTGCCATACTGCACACTTTGCATTTAAAATGAATGTCTGCCTTATGACTTTACAGGGAGCCTTACCTACAGGCAGGGTTGCACTGAGGTTGTGGGGATTTAGTTTTGTATTTTTAAACATTAACCTGTTAACCTGGTATAGCCAAGCTGATCTCCACAGTGAAAAAATACACTATTTTTCTTAGAGACAAAATCAGGTATCTTTAGATTTTCAAAGATCAAAAAGAAAACTGGATGCATTTTGCTGTGCACATAGGTAGCATATGCACCTCAATTCAGGACATGAGAAAGGGGAGAAAACAAGCCCATGCATGTTTTACAGCAATAAAAACCACTTAAGAGGAATGTGCTACATTCTCTTATTTAATACTATACTACAGATTTAGTTGCCTTTTTTTTTTTCTTCTAAGTGTTATGTGCTCACAGACTACACCTCATGTAGCCTCATTAGAGCCTGACCCTGACTCTTCTTAAATTCAAGCTCAGCTATTCAAAACTCAAAAGGTACACAAAGTTGAAAGAATTTGTTCTTGTCCACAACAAAGACTGCTTTACTTTATTTAGCTACTTTACCACTGAAATACTGATTTACAAACTCTATCAGTTAAATAGGTATCTAAACTTGCAGTCTCTAGAAAGCAGGTGTAAATAATTCCTTACCTTGATACTCAGTTCTTTCCTTGCTTGCTCTGTTTTATTTAATTCCTTTCTAAGAATATCTATAGTTTGTTCCATGTCTTTCTTTTCTTTCTGCTGAGCTTTCAGTTTTTCTTCCAGAACTTTTATTTTCTGTTCCAAGGCTTAAGAAAATGAACACATTAAAAGATGGGTTGCCAAACTTAGAAAAAAGATACTGCATTGCCTGGGAAACAAGTGTGGTTTTTTTTGCCCAACTTGGCTGCTAATAACTGAATTACTGAGTAGTGCCACCTACTGCTAAGTTTTGGTGGCTGCTTCCAGTCATTTGTAGAAAAACCAAGCTCTTGCAACTTGTCATTCCTACAGAAAACAGTGTTATGAAAATATCCTCCAGAGATATATGATGCTGTGCAGAGATTCAGTAAAGTCCATATAGTCTCAGAAATGTTTATAGATAATTTCTAAAAAACCCTAGAGTCTGGGTTTGTTTCATTAAACTGCAAAATTAGGTAACCCTAGCTAACTTTAGGATTTACAACTCAGGATGATATAGTTGCTTATATAGAGCCCATAATAACAACAACTGGTCAATCTAGGTGGCTCTCAAGGTTCAGTGACCTTCAGGCTGGTGACTTACTCGCTATTTTGCCATCTCTCTCCTGCAGCTGTTGCTGTAATTCTTTTCTGTGATGTTCAGTTTCTAGCAACTGTGCAGCAGTCCTAAAATTGCAGAGAAAGAAGTTTTAATGATCAAAGTGAGCTACACTATCATTGCTCTGTCTTAAGCAACTAGAATGATTTCTGTATGATTTCCAATTGCCATCAGTAGCTTCAAATCAAACGCATGACTTTGCAGGGTTTGAGTGCAAACAGATTTTATCCACCCCTCCCCCTGTCATGAAACAGTTGTTTCCCTTCTCAGACCGTGGAGACATGGTAGAAACTACTGAAGAAGTTCATACCTGGAGCTTAAACACCAGCAACTGTTGCTTTTGATTATAGTCAAAAGCATTCAAAATACCACGACAGAACTGAAACTGTGATTCCACCTGAGCCAAAATTCACTGCCATTAGTGATTAAGGGTGCTGGGGTTTAGCTCTTTGTATCCTCCTGAATTGACAATACCATTAGTAAACCCAGTTTCAGATGTGTTCCATGCAAGCACATCTGTGTGCAAGTATTTTCCAGTGCCATTCTGGACATCTTAGATTGTCACACAACACTCGGCAAAAATGGCCATTTCATAAGACACTGCCATAACCTAGAGAGAGGTCTGCTTCAGCCTTTACTAGTTAGGTTAATATTTAGTTTCCACAGTCATTTAATATATAGGTACTGTCACAGGCCAGCATTATAGCTGTAACCTGAACATTTTGTGCTCTGTGAAGCTCATCTACTTTTCCATTACTAGCTAGCCTAATTTGTAAGGCATATTCTATCTGCCACTTGCCTTGCCTGGATGGCATCTGCTGTCACTTTTGTTTACTTGTTTATCCTCTTCCTAGAGGGAATCCTCTTGCTAGTTTCTAGAAGCTGCAGCCTCTAGCAAGAGAGAGGGGAAATGTATTTCCATGGTTTCCATTTTGTTAATCTATATAAAAACTGCTCCTCCAACCCGACTATGAAAAGGGGCAGCTGTTACCAGACTCTCTCCCTGATAGTCACTGAACTGCACATTGCACCAGTGTCCACATTTATTCAACACCAAACTAATGGACCAGTATGAAGTTTTTTCCAGTTGAATCAAAACTGAAGGCAGAGATTTGGACTCCTCTGATTACTGACAAAGCAAGAGCCTGGAAGGATGAAGTGAACTTTGCAAGTAAAGCCAAAAATACCATTTTATTTCTAAACAATACAAGGCCTACCTATGTGAATATTTTAAAAGGTATCTTCTGCAAAATTAAGTATTTATTAAAGTTTCTCAAAATGGAACCCTATTGCTTTTGTTACACTGGTGAAAGTACATCAGACCTCTACTTTAAGCCATCAAAATCAAACAAAATAATTAGTCCTTAAAGATGACATGAGTAATGCTAGCTTTGTGTTTGAGGAATGATGTTCTATACTACAGACAATACCAAACATCAATATTTCTAATACAATTTTAAAATGTATTAGTTTAGTAGGTTGGGGTTTTTTTTAACCTCTGATCTGATGACATTTCAGAGAAACCTTGCAGGCTAAAAGGGAATACATTAAAATCTTTGTGATAACAGCATTTAAGAATTCAACAACAGCCAAAAGAGGTGGTACTGAGGTGTATTTGAGCCAGTGGGGTGGTGACTTTTCTTCACTGCTGTTTTTAATTCCTACTGCCACTGAAGTCTAGGAGTTTTGAATTGAACTCACCTGTCATTCTGCTGCTTGAGTGATTCATTCAGTTTCTTCATTGCTTCCATTTGTTTGTTTAGTGAAGTACAGGTAACCTGTAGATCTTTATATTGTCTTTCTGTTGTTTCATACCTAGAAATGAATTAGAGCATTAGGGTTGGAAAGTAAGACCTCTTGAAGATTTTTTTTTATTCTAATAGATTGCCAAATAAACATAATTGTCATCATCTGTGCAATCATGCCAATCAAGCTAAAAGTAAGTTGTTTTGTGGGGGAAAATTCACAGCTGTTAGATACTAGATCCAGGCTGGTTTCACATAAATTAGTCCAATAGACATTCACAAAGTGTATAGCTGCACACAGTTCAAACTGCTAGATACTTATTTAAGAAACCTCATCATGGCCAAAAACTTGATATGTATTTCCTCCCTCAGCAATATGCCTTCAAGCTTGTCCAACATATTGCTTCCTCCCATTATTAAGCAAGAAACTTGCTCTCAGCTTTATCAGCTTCTTTGCCTTGCTGACACCTAGTGACAAGATCAGCTCATGTGAGTTGAAAAGACAAAGCTCTTTGAAACCTTTATGCCAAAGTATATTCTATATTCACAAATACTTTCCATTTTTATCTATTTTGTGTCTCGCGTGTCTTTATTTAGCTTAACATGTCCTTATTTAGCTTAAGATGCTTATAAAAATTTGGGACATACAAAGTGCCTCCTTCCTCTCTACCTCACTTTTACCTGATTTCAGTAAATATGCTGCAGAAGTGCTCAAAGATGCAGGCTACTACCTTATGCAGATATACTATTATTGGCTGCTTCCCCAGACTATTTATAGGACATCATATAAGATCAAAGAAAGAACAAGGGTATTGTATAGTCATAGAATGTTTTGGGCTGGAAAAGACCTCTAGAAGTCATCTGGTCCAACCTCCCTACACAAGTAGGGATATAATACTAACAGAAACTAAGCATTGCTAATTCTGTTTCTTCATCTAAAAGGAAGCGTCTTTCTCTAAGCGTGTGTTATTTCCTGAACTGGACATTCATCTACATCTACAACTCCAGTTCTCACTCCATTAACTTCTTGAATGACTTAAGTTAACCTCATTGACAAGCATGTAGAAGGAAAAATAATGAATTTTTCACTTAAAAACAAAGTAGCATGTAATGTTGCTTCTCTATTGTACTTTGCCCAGTAAAGGGCTTCGACATTTTTTTTGAACACTTGCTTAGAGATCTCCCAAGCCTTACCTCTGAAGAAGATCAACAGAGGATTTTTTCAGTATTTCGTGTTCTTCCACAACTGTTTGTAATTTCCTGTTGTGTTGAAAGAGCTGTTCAATATCAGTCTGTGCTTTTTCAGATTCTACCTGCTGAGCTTTCAGCAAATCATGAAGTTCTTCATTTTTTCGCTCTGCATCCTTCAGCACTGCAGCAAGAGTTCTTGCCTTCAGTGGAAAGGCACCACCCACCCCAAAAAACAAACAACAAACAAATAACCCACAATTACAAGCAATTCTGTTTCACAAGTCACTTTAATAGGCATTTTTGAGTCCACAGATTTAAAACTAAAATGCCATCAGATACATTAAGGATTTCTCACTTTAATATAAAGACAAATTAACCTGTTCAGCTAATTCCTTCATCTCCCTTTAGAGAGGGTGTGAGGGGAGCAGGAAGAATGTAAAAGATGATACAGTTTAGTTATGGATTTAGTTATCTGCAGCCTGGTCTTCATTACTACCTTTAAAGAATAGAAGTGATTCTGAGTTTTCAATGCATGTTTCAAATACAAGCAAGTTCTATTTGAAAGCTCATCTTTGACAAGTGATTAAAAGGCCCAAACAGGAAACATTCCTTCACATACCAGCAAATTCTGTATATAATTCTAGTAAGTAGCTTTATTAATTTTCAAGATTACTACTATTAGATTAGCACTAATAGTTAACAAGCCATAATCAGCACAGTCAGTTATTTTGACTTCCTATAAGGGAAAGGACATTAAAAGAAAACTGTTTCAAGACAGAGGAAAAAAGGATGCTCACAATGGAAATTAACACTGACCTAACTTGCAAGCATAGCTTACAGCTAACCTGTATAGTTTCCACACATGCAACCATAGTTGAAGCTACATACACAGTTATGCTCAGATTCCCAGAGAAAAGCTCCTGCTGCTTACCTCAGACTCAGCCTGGGCCCTCTGACATCGGTACTGAGCCATCAGCCTATCAGCCTGGGACAGAGCGAGTGCCTTTGCTTCCAAAAGGTCTTGCAGCTTAGTTTCTTTAGACTGTACACAGGAAGATTATCTTTCATTAGCATTTGTGAATGTCCAGACAGCAGTGTACCCATACATATTAGATTGTACTCACCGCCAACACCGACAGCTTCTGCTCATAGACGTCCATGATGTCAGATATCCTCATATCAGTGAATGGCTCCTTCATCTGGGGAAATGTTTTCCAATTACTGCTACTGTAATTTGAATTTACTTGGGTGATGCATGCCTGAAGAGCTCAGTAGTTTTGTTACGTCCCCCTGTCCACTAGATTTTTGAGTTATTTTTCTATCCAAGTGTCTGCTCGAATGCATCCACATGACTCTTGTGGAAAGAGTCCCTGCCCATGACACAGGGGTTGGAACTAGATGATCTTTAAGGTTCCTTGTAACCCAAACCATTCTATGAAAGTTTGTGAATAATTGAACTATTTAGGCTGAAAAGAATTCACCCCCAGAAGACTATCAGACCAGCAGTATGAAAGGGTAACATCACAACACCAGAATGGTTTCCCTTGGTCTAATCTTTGCTGTAGAGCTATCACACCCCTCATGGGACACCTCAAGTAATTTGCCCTTATATTAAAAGCACATGGCTAAAAATCCTTGGTCATACTCCATGGCTGTTTCAACTTACAGTTCATCAGAAAAGGCCTAGAAGAGTTGTTCACAAAAGGATACTGTCCAGAACAGAACTATGTTAACCCATCTACTTACTAGAGTAGATTTATCATATATGGCACAAGTCCTAAATGTTTATTAAAATATATGCTTGAGTCAAGTGAGAATGCTACTCTGTGATTTCAGGATTGCTTTTTTCTTTGGCAGTGCTACTATAACATGAGTTTTGAGAGGCTGTTCCTATATGCAGATGCATGACCAAGTGCAAGCTATCCCAGCTATTCATATAATGAATACCTACTGAAAAGCTATCAGCACTGCACCATTTTGACCCATTACATAAGAATTTTTTGTGTATTAGCAGTAGCCCCTGCATAGCTTCAGTTCTCAGCTCATTTTTCCTGTCCCTAAAGTAGGAAACAAGTAGTTTCTTTACCTGCTTGCAAACTTGTCATCTGTGTCCTTTTAGAGATTACTACTACAATAAAAGCTTCTCTAAGGTCCCTGAACTCACTCTGTACAGTAATATTTGTCTCATTTAAGTTTTCACATACAGGTGAGCTTCACACAACTTAAAATATTCAATACTTCATTTCTGCATGCATTTTGTAAGTGAATGTGCTTACTGATTTTTAAAGGAAAGTTCTACTAATTAGAAGGTCTAAGAAAAGGCTCCCCTCAAATGGGCTTTGCAATGTCTTCTTACTAGAAGGTGCTGCACTAATGCCATTAGGAACATGTGGCACTAATATATACACAGCAATGCACCTACAGACTGTCACCTGCAGTCCTGAAAAGGATGATCACAGGGACCATCCAGTGGCAGAGTACAAAGTAAGCCAGTGAAGGCTGACTTGACCTTTTTCACTGTTATTTTACTTGAACTGGTAGCTTGTCGAGTTTCAGTTACCACTAAGAAAGGAGGGCTGCAAAACTAAATCCAGAGACAATGCCACTAATACAATAGCTTGCCATTTTGGAGTTCATTTTCCCAATTTGCATAATGTTCCTTTAAGCTAGGTGAAGAGAGAAGCAACAATGCATCAGTCTAAAACAGCTACAAAGCAACTAACTTGCTTTGAACAGAACAGGGGAAATATATTCAGTATCTGATACAGCGTGGCCTGCAAAGAAGCACACTGCAATGTGGTGCCTGCTGGAGAGTCTCATTCACAATGCAAGTTACAACAGAGGAAAGCAAAAACTCACTTCAAGTAGTAATGGTGCCTTTCCAAGAAAGCCACAGAAATTGCACTGTAAATGCTAAGAGTCAGCTACAGGCAAGACAAGGAAAATGCTCCTATGCGTGTTTAGGTATACAAGAGATGTACCCATATCATCTCTAATTTATGTTAGGCTACTTCTGAGGAAGGAGGGGGATGAGACAGCCCCTTGTATGTGTCCCAGCAAGGGTAGGCAGTTGCAACTCTACCTGACACCAGTCTCCGCATCCGACAGCCAGAAGAATGTGGGCAGCCTCACTGGAGGAAACAATCTCAATAGGGAACACAGCTGCTGGTGCAGCACAAAGAATCATCACTGAATTCCACTCAGGAGCTCAGTAAAAGGAGAACATTTTGAGTAGGTAGGAACTCAACTGATTCATGTGCTATAGCCTGACACTTGGATTTTATTTTCCATCCCTGCTGCCATTAAAAAAAATAATCATTTTAACAAGGGTATATAAATTCTACTAACCTCTAGTCCAGAATGAAGTTTTTGTATTAATTCCTGAATATTTGAAGTTGTGGAATCATCATTTGAAGGACAGGATGAAGAACATCTCAAAGTAACATTGGTCACTGGTGTCTGCATTAGGATTCTTTTTGACGAGTGCTCTGTTTCTTGTTGTCTATAAGCATTATTAGCTGCAATGCTTTCACCAAGCCTGTAGAAACACAGGATATTAATAAACAACTTGTTACAAATATCATAGTGAGGGTTGACAACAAGAACAATTTTATAACATAATTAACTTCTGCTGAAAACAGATTACAGAACAATCACATTTGCATTTTCCCCCAATATTAAGACATAGTTTGGGCACGTGTCTGTTGCTGTCTCAAGATACAGGAAGTGGAGGGGGAAATAAAATGAAAAGACAAGGCTGTTATGGTTAACCTTTAGAAACAAAGGCAGTATCTCAGCAGAAAGGGCATGGTGTTCAGCTCTTCATAAGTAGAGGACATCACGTCTCCTATTAGCCTGAGAAATAGGTTCTCTCCCATGTCATTATTCAACTTAATTAAACCACCATTTGTAGTAGGGAGATTGAAAAGATATTTAGAAAGAATTTTTATTAGGTATAAAAATAAGAAAATCAAAGACTACCAATAAACCTTCATTTTTTCCTTGCCTGTGAAGCTATTTTACAGTACTATATTGAGTACAGCACATTTCATTTTGTACGTTTTAACCAAAATTTAAGTATGCTGATAAAGTGCAATCAGTTAAAATTTGTACAGGGAAGGGAATGTAGAAGCTTAGACATAAGTAATTACAGTACCTACACTCCAGTGTCTTTCTGAAACTTGTGGTTGGTATTTTCAAGGCAGCTACTAATGACATGTTCCAAATCAGAGAGAAGACGTCAAGAGCTGATTTTTGAAGCACCAGTCAAAAATCTTTTCCTCTCAAATTCCTTAAATACTAAGTTATCCCAATCACTTCACTGAAGTGCTGTCTCAATTGCTTCCTAAGTGAACAAAGCCTATTTTTAACTTGCATTTATGGACATGTTATTTAAATAGTCTATTGTACAACTCCAGGCATCTCAGACTGTACAAATTCTTCATTCTTTCATCCAGACTATTTGTTACTGGCCATTATAAAAGAGTTTCCTATATCAGAAAAATCAATCATGTGATCACCATAGTTGAGGCTGAAAGGTACCTCTACAGATTATCAAGTTCACCTCTCCTCCTCTAAGCAGGTTTCCCAGAACTACATTTACTAGTTTTGAGTATCTCAAAGGATGAAGACTCCACAGATTCTCTGGGCAACTTTTTATTGTAAGGGGAGTCAAACTCTGGAAAAGGTTTGGGTTTTTTGTTTGCTTGCTGTTTTTTTCCTCCTTCTTCTATTTAAAGAAGTTAGAAAGGCTTCTTTCTTCTGTTTTAGTTTGTGCCTACCACTTGTCCTGTCAATGGATACTGCTGAGAAGACTCTGGCTCCATCTTTGTTCTTTTCTAGCATTAATTTATATATGTTAACAAGATCCCACTCAAGTCTTATTGAAACTAAAAAATTTCATCTGTCTTACTATGACAAATACTTATCCCTCGAACATCTTAATGGCCCTTCACTAGAGTCATTCTAGGAAGTTTATCTTTCTTGTACTGGGAAGCCCAAATCCAGACACACCACACCACATATGTTCTCACCAGGGCTGAGCAAAGGGGGACAATCACCTCCTTTGACCTGTCAGCAATGCTCTTCCTAACCTAGTCCAGGGTGCTAGTGACCATCTTTGCCGTTCCTGAAGGCATTATTTTACAGGTCTTTCAGAGATGCACCCCACCTCCTGATTTCCCAGGAAGAATATGAGAGGCTTTTCCCCCACAACACTGTCCTGTAGCCAATTTTTTATGTGCATGCTGGGGTCACCCAGCTTTAGACCTCTTGTGTTGACTGTTAAGGTTCCTCCTGTTCACATAAACCCAAACTGTTTGTTTTACAGCCCAATCTATCACTTCCTCACTTCCCTATTGGTCATCTTTTCCCCTCCCTTGTGGCTCTTAAAGAGCTCCTTATCAAGTTGTCCAGTTCTTGATCCTCAGTCTCATGGTATGGAAACCAAACGAATACCGTTTCCAACACTGGCTGCACAGTCAACTATTGAGCTGCAGAATCTGTCCACAAGCTCCTCCACACTCCCTGACAGAAGCAAGTAGAACATCACCTGCACCCACATGGATTCCAGCTACTGCCATTATAGGAATATCATAGGATAATTCCCTAGGGTGTGGGGAGGTTTTTTAGTTCGTGTTTTTAAAGTCCCTGTACAAGCTGCTGTGTTCACAAGCTTTCTCAAAACCAACCAAAAACCACAATGAGACAAAATTACCATGGCTTGGCTAGCTTTCTCTACTTCCCCCACCCCATATAAGCAGTAAATGAGTCACTGTTCCAAGGTAAGCTAGTTAGTTATGTTACAAATCCTTCACTTGAGAATAGCAGCTCAAATGCCAAAAAGGCATCTGATCAGGAAGTCCTTTCAAACAACTCCCATTTATGTTTTCAGAAAGCACTGCTAACAAAAAGGAAAGAAGTTTCAGATGGGTTTTGTAGGTTGCAAAGACCATGATACAATTAAGATGAGTTTTTCTTATTTTGTTACACCTACAAAAACAAGGACTCCATCAAATAGAGTTTCTCAATATTTTTCCCCCTATTTAGATCACCTTAAATACTGCCCCGCCTGTGTCTTATCCTAGTCTGTTCCCTCCTGTAAATTATTGTCAAAGGGCAAGCAAAGCTTTAGGAACTCAAGAGTGATTTGTCTGACAAAGTTCAGCAGAGACAAAAATCTCAGTCAAAACTAGGTGCACTCCAGGTGGAAAGTTTCAAGCACAGAATTCAGACAAGTGAACACTGAGAGACAGAAGTCAGTCACTACTATGCTCTCTAAGATCTGATGTTAATTAAATATCACCATCATTTGAACTACTTCCTCTGGTCTCCAAAATCACTGCTATCTCTTAACTGGAGGTTAAAAAAGAGAGAAACATGAATATCACTAAGCCCATGGAAATGTCAAATCCTATCAGACTATCACAAAAATAAACTTACACTATGGCAGGAAAATCTGGTAAGGGTGCAGCCTCAAACAGTATTCTAAGTCCCACTTGCACTTGCTCCCTATGGTCTGATGTTAAAGCAAACGTCAAAGGTGTAATCAAGCGTTGATCCTAAAAAAGAAACTACTCTGGTCAAAACAAGGTATAACAAACAACAAAAATCCCCACCCCCTAATCACCATATCAAGGCCCATAAGCAAGAACACCCAACCCCAAACCACACAGACATCATAATACCCATGTCCATGAGCAAAGAAATATTTTAGTTAAAACTTAAGTTGCCTTCTTAAAGTTTGTCCTTCTAAGTTTCTGAACCTGAAGTCAACAGAAGTGATTTTAAAAACAGTTTACATTTTGGATTATTTATAAACATGTTTTTCCATTAAAGCCAAGGTAAAGAGACTTAATTTATGTTCTTGATTTCCAAAAAAGAATCAGAAGCTTAAGTTCTATAAGGATTTCCTGAGGACTGTGAAGCTGTCATTGCTACCCATTAAATTACACTATTATCATTCTTGAAAGAAAACCTTCAAAACAGCAAGAAGTGTTTAGACTGTCCAGATTATTTTTCCATCTATAAATTAAGGTACCATCTGACCAATAGCTACCAGAAAGTGTTTTGACTATGCAAAGTCACCAATTAGATGTATATGTTTAACAGTAACCAGACCCACAAATAATTATATGGTTGTGATAACTTTTGTAGTTTGCTACCTTTAAACTACAGTCCTGATACAGTCTTAAAAGGATAATTCTTACCAGGAGACTGAAATGTGATTTCACATGCATTATTGAAAGGAGTTATTTGATTAAAAAGCAAACTGTTCTTATTTTGGAAGATTTAACAGAGAAATAACCCTTAAGAATTGTTCCCAGGGGATTAAGTTTCCCTAGATGTTTTACCACTTCAGAGATAAGCACTCAAAACATTCAGAAATAAAACTATTGTAGTGCAGTGACATTTTCCTTCACAGATACATTTCATAAGACATTTTAAAATCATACCTGTAAAATCTTGTAGAAGCTGACCTCTATACCAGGTACATCCTGCTTCAGTCTGCTCATAAGATCGAGTGTTTTCAAAATAATATCAGCAGCAAGTTTACTTTTCAACATGCAAATAGAAAAGCAGAGTGGGTGAAAAAAAGGCAGAGTGAGATTTGTCAGATCAGCACTGATAAATTAATTCAAACCATTAAGATTAATAAATACCTTTAAAGAAATTCAATTGCCTAGCAAGGTAATGTCAACACCAAGAGAGATCACAGAGTTCTTTGGACATGATGCTGAGCTTCTCCAGCACGACAAGGACAGTAACAGTGATGAACAAAGAACACTTTCAAGTTGAAAGTGAGGAGGGTTTAATCATAGGTCCAACTATACTTCACTGGTTTTTTTTGGCCATAAGACTCTTAGTTATAACAGTGCTCAGGTTAATGACACCGAGCTGTAGTGCAGTAATTCCACCCCATATTGATCTCTGATATTTTTGAACTCTGGTTGCATAAAATCAAAATAAAAAGTTAAGTGCCATGAGCAGTTCTGGTAAGCTTCAATGTGGATAAGCTTGAAGCACTGCATGAGGTTTAAGGTCACTGTTCCACATAAATGGATCTCCAGCTTATGCCAAAACCAGTATTAGAATGCTTAAGCTTGGTTTAACTCATTGAACTAACCAGCAACGTGACTTTCTGTTGCCACAAGCACATTAAACTTGATTTAAAATCAGTATTTAAATGGTACTTTCAACTACAATATACTGCCCATTGGAATAATATCACAACTCATACAATCCTTGCTAAATTAGATTTTAGATAAATTTGTGCGCTCACCACATTTTAGAGTCCACTACTTTTGTCCCAAAACCAGTATCAATCCCACTATGGGTAAATTGGCATTCTATTAGAGAGGTGCACTGGCTGGCAGTCAGTACCTTCGAGGCATGCCTCTTCAGTATATCATCTCTACAGAACAGTAGACTGAGTTAAGAATAAGCTTAATATACATATGCTTAGGTATTGGCACCAATAGGCAACATTTTCTAATAATAAAGGCACAAGTAGCTATATAAAGGGCACAAATACATAGCTACTAAAGCACAAGTGCCTCCAAAATGCCTTTAAAACCCAGCTACATAAGCCACCTAAATCATACTTAACTCACAAGCCAAGTAAGCTTCACTCTTCAATTAAAACATGCTTCCTTGGAAGCAGACAGCTAAGGGAAACCACATCAAGCTAAGTGGCATAAAGAAAGGTAGTGAACAGTCAGTCCCTAACAGAAGATCTAGTTAACTAGCAAAGAGACTTCTTCACAGAACTCAGCTTAGATGCAGGACTACATCCTGCAGTCACATCCTCCTCCCTACATATGCAGACTAAGGACTCAGAGGAATGTCAAACTGTATTGCTCCACAGTTTTTTATTTCATTTCACTGGTCTAAACTGTCATATCATCTGACTGGGAGCTGAACTTGACTTTGCTACACAAAAATACTACACTGATCAACAAGATAGCCACCCAAACTCCACCCCTTGCAGTTTCAACAAAACACTCATCTTCACTTTTGTTCTGCAAAGTGCTTCAATACTGCTGAATAGCCACCCACCCCGTTTTATCTTGCACTACAGTATTACAAAATAACTTCACAGTAATTTGAAAGCTACTTAAGACTGTCATCTTGAAGAGCTTGAAGTAAAATTAGGGTAGTTACTGTCATTAAAAGCCATTAGTGAGCCAAGATGGACATTTCTTCTAACATTGTAGAGCAGATCATGCCGGAGGAATAATAAATTCACTGCCAATAAACACATAAAAAGGATATTTGTCAGGACATTAATAGCCTTGACCATTCTTTCACACTTTTTCTTCACTAACAACTCATCCACAGTCTGTTCTGGCACCTGAAGATGATCAAGAAGAATAGGCAGCAGAAGATCCACAAAGTGCTCAGCTGTGGCACTGTTCCCACTATTAATAACATCCTGCAATAAAGACATTTTATGTCACTATTTAAAACTACACACGAAGGAAGCCAAGCCTACTCTACCCCTTCCTCCCCTAGTCTGTCTCCTAGCTTTCCCAGCCTCTTGCTGTTTCAGATTTCAGCCTGATTATCATTATCCTACCAGAGGAGGAAGTTTAACAAAGCACACAGAAATAGCAGAAACTTTGGAACACTGGAAGAGGCTGCCCAGGGGGGTTGGGGAGTCTCCCTGGAGATGTTCAAGACCCACATGGATGCATTCCTGTGTGACCCAGTGTAGGTGATCCTGCTCTGGCAGGGGGGTGGACTGGATGATCTTTTGAGGTCCCTTCCAGCCCTTATTCTGTGATTCCGATTCCTTATTTCTACAAATCTTAGAAAACAAGTCTTTGATAGCTTTGGATCTACCTCATGACTTCATGAACTGCCATATCTCCCACTTAACTTTGACAGACCTGTTTATCAAATACAGCACATCTCTAAAGGAAAAGGGTTTGGATTTTTTTTTACAAAGTAAGGAATTCTACATAAGAAAGAAGTATTTCAGGAATATTTTTACATGCCATTATTTAAGTAAAACGCTGATGGTTGTTTAAAAGAAAGCAAAAATACATAGCTACTAAAAAGCTCTTTAAACCCACTTATCCATCTCAGTACCTCAAAAATCTCTTTGAATAGTTGCAAGGCTAGAACTGAACAGTCTTCAGAGCCTTCCAGTGGCTGGTTTGCCAGGCACACCAATGCAACAGATGGTTCAAAAGCCTTTGAGCGAGTGAGAGATCCGGTATTTCCGGAGACTGGCAAGCCAGACGGCTCCAGTATTGCCTGCCGCAGGGTATGACGCAGTTCTGTCACAGAACAGAAGGCAAGCAGCAGCTCTAAGATCTGGGGGAAGTGAATGAGAGTTCAAATACTTTTAAATCAAGTACTTAGAAATTGCAAGTTCTGTAGCATAAGTCTAAAGTTCTGTGCAACTGCCTTTAGCCCGTAGAAGTTTTTTGAGGAATAGTTTTCTTTCCTTAAAGCTGAGTCAGCAGCAGAAACAGTTCACTAGACCAGTGAAGGCTTGTGAGGGTATTCAGAGCATTCCTTTCCCGTCTTTAAAAAGCACAGCTGCTGGCTAGTGATCTCACAAGCGGTGCAAATGTGTGTACACTCATTAAGAAGAAAGTTATGGAAAGGAAAATATTCCGAGACACGAACAGATGCAGATGTGCATGCTCAGAAACCAAGAGGAAAGCAGCCTGGAAAGCTCCTTGCAAGAATGGCTTTCTAAAAACCAACAACCACCACCACCAGAATCATATACAAGGAACCAGTAGCATTTACATGATGTAAACCACAGTCATAAGAAAGCTTAAGATTTGTTTCACAGATGTATTTACACCAAATATTTTCACCACATTTCCTATTTTAGCCTTGAGCAACAGATAGCCTGTTTCATTTGTGAGGTAGAAAAAGTAGAATGCAACAGTTAACTGCTTAACTGAATGTGGCATCAATTTGTTCAAATAGTGAGAATTTATTCTTTAAAATTAGCATTTACAAAGTATGGAATTCAACAACAGAAAGAATGATTTTATTTTCCCTGACCATCAGTTCAAAGTCTAAGTAGTTTTAGCCAGTCAAGTACAGTGAACACTGCATTTCTGGCAGATCCCTAAATTTCTTATTAGCCAAAGCACAAAAGGTGCTTCTGATGGCTTTTTGCCTTGTCTGTTGCCTGAACACAGACACACAAACAGGAAAAACACCCCAACCATTACAAATTCAATTTGACTGATTTTGTAACAACTAGAAAATATAAACTAGGTGAAAACCATAGGTTACTCCAAAGTTCTGACATTACTGGATTTCATTAGCAGTCTTCCTACACAAGGAACTTGTGACTACAGAAATAAAACTAGATTACAAGTTCAACCCTCTCAGCCTTAAACAGAAAGTCTATGAATACCTTAGATGATGAATCAGGATCCTTTCCATGAAGAAGATCTAATACTTGACCAAGACATGAAGTAAAGTGCTCATATCTACAGTACACATAGTGGAGGAAAAACAAAAAAAATGGAATTTCAACAGTCAGACTTTTATACAAAGTGATAAATGTGTGCCCTAGTCTCCTCCTTACCTCCAAATACTGTGAGAGTTTTGATAATGTAATTGCCATTTAAAATAGACTAAGGTTTAAAAATATCCCAAGAATGAAAGCAAATTCCTTAAAATAAGCCAAGATATTCAAGCTATTTTTACTGCTAGATTTAGCTTGAAATACAGCAACTAAATTCTGCTAGCTGAATTTGTAGAACCACTAGTTAAGCTCTTCACAGAGCTACTTTGTAACACCATCCAATAAAATTATTACAACTTCAAGGTAATATGGACGTGTAAAAGGCAAGATAACTCCTCCTTGCCTGACTCCCAATACTGCCCAAATTACTGAACACCATTAAATACTACTTAACAAGGAAAACAAAGACACCAAGCAACCATCAAAAAAGACAGACCAACTCAATGATCCGTCAAAAAAACAAAATAAGCCTAACAGATTTAGATTCACACTTGTGTGAAACTAGCTACACTGGAATACTTGGGTTTTAGTTGCAGCAGTGAATAACTGCTAACATTCAAAAAGCACATAGGGAATTTTTTCTTCTAATGGTTGGTTTAGAATACAAATAGCACACAGCAAAGAAACTGAACAGCAGCTTAGGAAAAATATCTTGTACTTTTAGTAAGTGAAACCATACCTGGTAAGATAATCTGCGATTTTGGGGTTCTTCAAGAGATCCATGAGTAGATCAACAGAGTATTTTCTTGTTAGAGTGCCATCTCCATTTACAACAATATTGAATATTAACTGAAATGTCTGATGGATATTTCGAGCATGAAAGAGCTGAAAGGAGGAAGAAAGTTGTGTGGGCACAGTAAAATCAGCTGGAATTACAATTTTATTTGGCCAGTGTGACTATTAGTTTTATCCACAACTTAAGAAGAGAACAGTATCACTTACTTTTTCTCCTACTTCTTCATTTAAAGTAAGGCTTGATAACAGAGAAAGTGCAAAGACAACCATGGTCAAACTACTATGGGCCAGGAAGCTTATTAAGGTACGATAGAAACTCTTCACATTAGTCTAGAGTAAAAATGAGAAACATAGGCATTAGAAATTTTATTCTGTTCTGTAAAAGCACCAAACTGACAGACTGTACATATTTATAAATAATCCATACAAATCATGAATGATAAAAAATATTAGAAGGATAATACTTCCCCAGGGAACTAATTTATTGTTCTACTACCCAATATTGGTGTTGATTTCAATGACTAAATTCTCTGTTGACTTTGTATAAGAGACAGCAAGGAAGAAATTCCATCTTAATTTTAAAGAAATATAAGAAAGGTATTTTGCTAAAGTATCTAACAGAAAATAACCACTAAAAAATGACCCCTAGCCCTTCTTTGCTCAGGGATCCGAGCTGACAGAAGTTCCTCCTTTTCCCTCCCCACCTCTCTTCCCCAGTAAACAGTACAGCTGAGATGTAAATGAATTTGCATTTCTGAATGAAAAAGTAAGTTGAGTTCCATCAGTTTATGAAGAGACAGAAACAGCAGCTCAGAAATGGATGTGCATTTGAGGATTCTAGGGACATCAAGCTCAGAGGTATTTTCTTGATTTATCTTTTAAAAGGCAAATCTCTTTCTTGGTCAAAGGTAGTGCAGCTTACCAAAACTCAACTACAGTCTTTATAGGCTAATAACTTTTAGTTTTTCTGAGGAATAAGTTTAAATTCACCTTTCACATGCAGAGAACAGCTGCAGAAACTGAATACATAACCACCTAGTGCAACAACACAGCAATACAGTGAGGGAAAGAGAATACCCAACTTCCTGTTCTATTGCTTTTTTCCCTCCAACAGGGGAGAATGAAATGCCCACTCTGAAGAACAGCAGGTCAGGGTTATTACTGCTGAAAAAAGTGCATAAGAAATATGAAGGTAATTCCCAAGTCAACTCTTTTGCCTTCAAGCCAGAGAATCATGCCACAAAACCAAAACTCTTACCAAAGATTTGATCTGTGTTTGAATAGATAAATTGTGACGACACAGATTTGCCAGGAGTCCTAAACATGGAATTGTTAGCTCGTCTTCACCTGATTGACTTAAAAGAAAAGTCCAGAAGTTTAAACAAAAATGTTTTTATAAAGCATCCAGAATTTCATTACAAGAAATGGTAAGCCAGGGGATGAGGGCAGGGTGGTTGGCAGACTTTGTATTTTGGTCTGGTATATTTTTTCTGGTTTGTTTTTTAATTAGCAAAATTCAGACTGCGGTCCCCAAAGTGTGGTCAATTTTTAATGGATTATATTCAAAAAAACCCCAACAAACCTGTATCAGAGGTCAACACTATCAAAGGTAATTTATTGCAGGTGCTTCTAATAGTCATTAAACCTCTTAGAAGGACACTTGCACAAAATTTCTGTTAACCTAACAAGTCTGCACCTAATGAGCAGAAATATCTCCTGGCTTTTCTCTATTAGCTCTTTGCTCCCAGGCTGTGAGGGTGGGCTAAGAGGTCAATTAATGTTCAGTCACCCACAGTCCCACAATCACTGCAATTTACAATCTGTAATGTGGTTGTCAAAGAAAAATGTGTTAACTTCAGAGCAAAAATGCCACAGCTCAGGCTGGAGACCAGGTTAGTGCAATATGCAGAGGGTCTTACAAAAGTTTAGAAACTTAGCTAGATATTTCACATAAGAAAAAAACCAACCAAGTACACACTTACACATGATGCATTAGGAATGAAATTAATTCCTCTATGTTGGCACCAATGCAAAAGACTGGAAGATTGTAGGTTAGCCTCTGCAGCAGCTGAATACTCTGAGGAAATAAAAAGCTATTCACATGTCTTTTCTATAGCATCTCTGAAGAATGTTACAAAAGCTGAAACTGAAAGAACAAATAACAAGACACTACAACTGAATTAACTAATGCCCTACCACACTGATGTGGTTATTAAAAGTCCAAAGAGATGAATAAGGCTTCATTTTGACAGAGTTACCCTTTTAGCCCTTCCAATTCTCCTCTTTGCCATGTCAGCAAGTTCTCCATTCTGTCATTGAGAAAGGGCCTTTGTCCTACTGGAAAATTTAGTCTCACCAAAATCCAAAAAGCACTCCTTGCAGTATTTATGGGAAAACAGGTTTTCTGTAAAGATCTAATGGTACCAGAGTCCCTCAGACAGCATTCTTTTGGCACATAACATAAACAGAGTTATTATCAATATACTCATGACAAAAATCACAGCATAGGATAGCAGCTGAAACAAAAGCTCACCATGTAAATATCTGATAAGAGCTTAAAGGTCTTATTATTAGATCTATTTGGTGATTACAAAATCTCTCCCACTGACGGGCAAGTCACTCAGATTTCCCACTCTTCTGGTACTTCCAGTGCTTAAAGAGATATGTAAAGAGTGAGAAACTTGTTCTTTACTAGATGCTCGTCTCATTTTCCTCAGATCAAGTGCACGAGAACTACTAGCTGTTTTCCCCCTCAAAAAAAAAGAAAGAAAACACCCACAACCTACCAAACAAAAACCCACAAACAACAAACCCAAATAAATAAACAAAAAATACCACAAAAAAACCCCAAACAAAACAAAACCCAACCAAACAAACCAACCACCCACCCAAAACCACAGGTAGACAACAAGCACTTGCTGAAAGCTTATAGCCATGAATGAGTAAACCTGTACATATTAAAAAAAACCAGCCCAAACTTCACCTTTAAATATACAGAAAGAACAAGTAAAATTGGTGAGGTCAGACTGGGAGATGTTACATGTTCACTTAAAAAAATAATTCAGTAATGTTGGCACTTGGCTCCTAAAAGTAAACTTCCATTAGCCCAATCCCCACGTATTCACTGGTTGCACTGACCAGAGGTAAGGAGGCAGACATGCCCTGAAAACCTTCCATGAAAACTGGCAGCCACAACTTTCTTTTCCCTCCTTCACTATTACTCATCAAAGTATTGATTAGACAAAATCTCCAGGCTTGTTATGAGCATCAGGAGAAATAACTACATTTCAAAACCAGTTCTTCTTGGTTGTTTGGTGGTTTTGGGGTTTTTTTCTGGGTGTTTTCTTTTTGGTACCCCCTTCCCCCAGCAGGTAAACACAAGCAAGATAAAAGGGAGAACATAAAAAATTCTACACTGTTAAAATCCTGACATCCTAGCATCATACAGCAAATAAAATACACAGCTAAGATCAATTTTCCCTACACACATTATTTCAGACAGAGCCTTTAAAGAGTTCTTATATGCATACAGTATCATGTATACTATGTAACAGTAGCCAAATATTATTATTAAGCATTAGTTCCTGTTACCTGTAATAAGACTGGGTCACTAAGATTTGTAGAATTTCGATGAACCACTCCTGCCAGCACACTGGTCAGACTGTAGGTATCCTGAAGGGCTTCTCTGGTCTCATTGTCTAAAGCTAGAATTTAGAAATTATTAACAAAAAAACCTCTCATAGCAAAATCGAAGCTGTATTAGCTACCAATCTAAGCAGAAGCTGAAGTCTACAGTTAGTTGAAACACTAAGACATTTCCTGAAGATACTTGGACACTGGAGGAATGGCCTAGCTCTTATCTACAAAGTTTTAGTTCTGTCTGAGATCTTTCAAGCCTGTTAAGTGCAGGTTTCAAGCTTAAAAAAAAAAATAATCTCAGTTTCTTTCTTCATGCTATGATTGGCAAGTAAGACTAAAACAAATAACCCTATCAAGCTATCTAGCAATAAACTGAAAAAAAAAACCCAGTTGTGCTTAGGCAGTGCTGGAAAAGATGCAGCAAACAAATATGACAGGTAAAGCAACAGATCAGAGAGAGGTGGACTAATTATTAATGTTTTCCTGACCCAACAGGCTGGAAAAGATAAAGAACCCCAGCAACAATTACAATTTCACAGTAACTGTTGCAAAAACCAAAAAAGGAAGATCAAAGATGCTCAAATCTCCCAGAATCAGAGAAGATAAACAAGAGATCATAATAAAGGACTCAAATCTTGAATAACTACTCATTAATGATGAGAAACTAAGCTGTGAAGACATCACCTTTCCTCTGTATATGTAACCTACGTATGTAGGTTAAGGTGAGCACACAGCTCCCCAGAAAATCAAGTCCCACTTTTCTGAAATTAACAAACAAAAACCCCACAAACAAACAACAAAAACGGAGCACCTGGCTCAAAAGAAACCCTAACAAACAAAATCAAGGAAAAAAGAATAATTCCTCACCCTACTCAGGGAAGAAACAAGTTCTGAATAAGCATGATCATTGTCATTCCACAGTGATGACTTCAAATCTGCTTTTCTTGGTGCTGTCTTCCCTTTCCCATAACAAGGATAAAAGGTTCAGATGCAAACCTTACCTAGCTGGGACAGTAAAGTCACCACAGACAAAGTTAGAGATGGGTTTATACTGGTGTCCTCAAGGAGTTCTACTAAGCAACCAAGACATTCACTTGATAGAATCTGATTGGAAGCAAATAATCGTGTAAGCTTCAGTCCAGCGATAACCTGGAGATGAAGGGAGAAAACCAACCTTAATTAGTCAAGTGCTACAAACTATTTAATACAGGAGTCAAAGCACAGAGCTGTATTAACTAGACTTTGCCCTGTTTGACAAACTGCAATGCAAGTGCCACTCTAACAAGACATTCGTATTGACATCTGCTGCCTAAAAAAAATAAAGCTTTGAAAAAAAATCTGATTTTCTTCCTTGTGGATGTGTTCCCTTTACTGTTGGAAGGAACTAAATTTACACTGTGCTCATTTAGAACATATTGGTGCTATTTTGTTTGTTAGCTGACAGCATTCATAGTAACAACATTTGGAAGTGCTGCTTTGGGAGCAATCTGTGCTTGAGATAAAGAAGTGAAATCTGTGTTCAGGAAAGCCTGTATAAGATGCTGAAAATCATACACCTGCACATCTGTACAGGTAGACAGGAGTTACACTTGCATAACAGAGCAACATACCCTTGGTTTTGCACATCCCTATATACTCCTTTACAATGGATACAAAGAAGAAATCTAAGCTAACTCTAATACTAACTCTGGTATTAAGGTTTTAGCAATTATGTATTCGAAAAAAAAATAAAGTATCTTGCAGATTAGGGGATTCAGCCAACATGTCAATCACCCACTACACCAAGCGTTGCCACCCTGAGGATTGTGCACAAGGTGCACAGGAACACCCCCGATTCTGTGCTGCATGAAATTGACAAATTCCGGATACAAGGCCAGTTCCTTATTCAAACTCTCATGTTTGAGCTGGGAAAATAAATGATCCTTGGGGGGCCAGAATGTAGGGGATTGAAAATAAATGGAAAAAAAAGAGAGAAGACAAACCACAAAACACAACAAACCAAAAGGCCCTCACAGGACACAGCATATGTTTAGCCTGTATGGCTATAAACATACTACACACATCTGTAAGTACCCACAAACACCATAAAACATTATAAAGGACATATGTACGGAGATACAGCTAAACCCAGAAGTGTTTCTACTCTCCGACAGCATCCCTCGGCCACCATCTCCCCCGGCAACTGGTCAGCGGAGGAGTTTCCCCGCTTCTGGCCGCTGAATCGCGGTGGAGACCGCGGGTTCCACCGGGCCGGAGCCAGCGGGCGGCGATGGGGAAGGAGGCGGCCGAGGCTCCTGCTGCGGCCGCCCTGGGCGATGAGGGCGGAGGAACCTGCCGAGACTGGGCCCCGAGAAGAACAACCCGTGCCCCCAAGCCCGAGGGAATGGCGACGGCCACCCCTGCACTCCCGGCCGCGCCACATCTCTCCCACCGCACCCCTGGGATCCAGGACCGGCACAGCTCTCACCTCCAAGTTGCGCTGCAAGAGCACCGCGTTGGGCGGTGTCTTAGCCGCCCGGTATTGCGTGGCTGCCAGGAGCAGGGACTTCATGCAGCCCACGGCATCCATAACGCCTTATCTACCCTCTCAAGCGCGCGAACAACAAAAACAACTCATATGCCCCGCCGCAGCCGCCATTTTAATAGCAACGTCGACGGAAGGGGAGTGGCTGCAAAACCCGCGGGGCATGACGGGAGATGGGGCGGTGGCCATCTTAGTTGAAGGGGGCTGGAAGCGGGGAGGAGCTTCACGCTGAGGGAGAAGGGGCGGGAGCAAGGGCTGCAGCAGGTGCTGCTGCTTTACTCCTGGGGGAAATCCAACAGGTGGAGCTATTTGGATGGGTGCCTTCGGCTTTAGCGCTCACGGGGCGATGCGGGAATGTGGAGCATGAGGTTGGGCCGTGCCGAGTCTGCCGGCCCTCCACCTCTCGAAAGCAGCCTAGGGCTTGGAGCTGCCGTAGGTTTCCCCCTGCTTCCACAGCCCGATTTGTTCTCGCTGCCGCCTCTCTTGCCCACAGCAGTCCGGCCTCCTCTTCCGGCTGCCAGGAGCCCTCCTGTCTCCGGCTCCCTGCCCACGCCCGTTTTTCCTCTCCCAGTAGTACCACGTCCTCATGGACCTACTACTTTCTTTTCAATTTATGATTTTTTGGGGCACGTGTGTTAGTGTTGTTGGCAATACCAGAGTTGATTTAGTATTTTTTGTCTCCTTCATGCTAAAAGTACTGGTTGAGCCTGGCATCAAAAACTCTTGATGCTGATAAGTTCATGATGAAGTCCAAAGCACCAAAAGTCCATTAAGAAGTAGTGGTTGAAAAAAGCATAATAGAATTCTAACTAGTGTTATCCATTAAAAGACAACAAATAATTTGTGAAACATCTTAAATAAA
Source organism: Chloroceryle aenea (assembly GCA_013399075.1). Lineage (NCBI taxonomy): Eukaryota > Metazoa > Chordata > Aves > Coraciiformes > Cerylidae > Chloroceryle > Chloroceryle aenea. Next base: position 142,281 of record VWZY01005366.1, read on the forward strand.
CACACAACAAATATAAATGTCTTCCACAAGATCACAAAGGGAGGTTGTGCTAGTGACTAGGTTCCAGTTCTGGCTTTTGCTGCTAGTCATAGAACACCTTCAAAACAAGAGTATGTATTAAATATTTAAAATTAGGGGTAAGATTAAAGCAAATTCTTACCTTATAAAAAGATTACAAAGCCCATATGCATTATAATATAGAGCTAATGGCAGCAGCAAATGAAATGTGGCAAGGATTCTCCTGTGTATAGTACCCCTTAAAAAACAAGGATGCATTCATCCTGACATGCATGTGTAGAATTTGCATTCCTCTGGTAATCTGTCAGAAACGTTCATCAATATTAAAAGTATTTCAAACCATTTTCATGTTGTTGATTAATTCTTTATGGCATGGATTTAACACAGCCTTTTTGTTTTAATTTATATTGCTCCGAACTACAAGATCAGACTAGTATTCCTTGACAGAGTGGAAATACTATCCGCTTATCCAAGGAGGTAACATGAATCACACACAAAATAACAAGGGTTTAGAAGTTTAACAGAGCTTAGAGGTTTTTAAGCATCATATGATGTCGAGTTTTTGTTGTCTATGGTTTTTATCAACACGTATTAATTCTGCCATAAACTGCTGCTTTATCCACATTCATTTATTGTATTTATCTTGCTGGTTTCTAACAGATTGTTCATTTTAGCAGTAGGCATCTTGGACAGTTTGCTGACAAAAACCCCTGAAATCCACATAGATGCACACAGATACCACTCCTCACAGTATGTATGTATATGTATGCATGTGTCTGTTATAAAAATTAATTCCTTTATTACTGAACAATACCATAGAGTAGCTTATACTGGATCTACTGGGAGAAAATACAACTGTGCTGACAGTCTGCAAAAGGAGGAGACTAATTCTAGAGGCACAGATTCACAGCAGAGAATGCCCAGCTGGCAGCAGTTCCCAGCTCTTCCACAGCCTGAAGCAGCTGCTTCCCAAATCATCAGGTTGCAGATCAGTCAGGGTAGGACGTAGATGTAGTCACAATCACCAACTTCTGTAAAGAAATCAATTAAAAAAAAAAAAAAAAAAAAAACGACATTGTGAATGGCTCCTCTGAAAGCCCACAGTAGGCAGGATGGCCTGTGGCCATGGTGATGGGCAGGTGTCAATCACTCAATTTGGTTTCTCCATATTCTCTCTGCTATTGCAGGGCCAATGTTTAGGGCCCATGTCCTGTGGAATGGGTCTTTCGGGAGCCCATATGGAGGCAAACCCTGCATTGTGTTTTCTGAGCCAGGAAGTGCTGTCATCAAACAGCTGTATCCATGTCAGCCCCTTTCTTCTTGAGGAACAGTCAACTGTCTGAAATGATCTCACACTTAGTAAATCAGATCAATAGCTGAGATAACTATAACGTAACACACCCTAAATAAATAGTCAACAGAACCCTCAGCTAAGGGAGCAGAACCTAAAAAAAACCTTTCTAGACCTTTTCAAATTTATTATGTTTTTTGAGAAGCCCAGGCAAAAATGGAATGCTTGGGACTCAATCTCCACTATGGAAACCTAGTGTTCTCTTCAAGCAGCCACCCTTGGACAAGCTGTTCCTAGGCTATAAAACAATGTTCAAAAATGTCTAGCAGCCAGCACTGCAACCCCAACCCCCTGAGATGTTCCACTGGACACACTGGAGCACTCAATCCTGCACATGCCTCAAAACCAGCTGCTGATGCAACATGAGGACCAGGCTGGGAAAGTGTGGTGCCTTGCTTTAGAAAGCACTGGTATTCTGTGTGGTACCTGCATTTCAGAAAGATATCCATCATGATACTAACCTAAGCTCCCCCTGTGAGTACATAATAAACCTGTCTGAGAACATAGTTTGGAATGCTGTATAAGTGAAATCTAGTTTAAAATTGGACAGCAACAATTCAAAAAATAATCTGAATATTTCTAAAAGCCTTCATTTTTTATGGACAACCACCACCATTTTGAAAGTGAAAGGGTTTGTTATTTTTCCTTTAATTCCAGACCAGGATGTTATAAATCTTGTAGAAAAGTTCATGTCGCAGGAGCAGACAATAAAATATGTATCACACCTGCTTTTCCCTCAAAATGTATCCATGCTGTTGCAGGATTTTCCATCTCCCTGGAGTGGCAATGACAAGATAGCATAAAAAACCTTTTAGAGCAAATGTTGCATATCTGCTTTAGTGATACAAGTGATAATGTAATGTTGGAGGCACTGGGAATTTCTATTTGCTGATTCTTCTCCCAGCAAGTTTGTTGCTGCACTGGCCCCTAAAAATGCAGCTTAGTGCATGAAGTGGTGGGGAGAGCTCACTCCTTCCAAGAAAGACATGGAGCTATTGGAAAAAGCCCAGAGGAGGGCCATAAAACCGATCAGAGGGCTGGAACACCTCTCCTGTGAGGACAGGCTAAGAGAGTTCGGGTTGCTCAGCCTGAGAGAAGGCTCTGGGGAGACCTTACTGTGGCCTTTCAGTACTTAAAAGGGGGCCTATGAGAAACACGGGGAGAGACTTTTTAGCAAGGCCTGTTGCAACAGGACAAGCGGCAAAGGTTTTGAACTAAGAGGGCAGATTTAGACTAGATAGGATGAAGAAGTTTTTTACAATGAGGGTGGTGAAAAACTGGCACAGGATGTCCCTAGGGGTAGTAGATGCCCCATCCCTTTAAACATTCAAGGTGAGATTGGATGGGACTCTGAGTAACCTGCTCTAGTTGAAGATGTCCTTGCTCATTGCAGTGGTTGGACTAGACGACCTTTAAAGGTCCCTTCCAACCCAAACCATTCTATGATTCTGTCATTTCATTATTCCTATCCTGACTGCTTGACACAGCAACATTTTCCAGTGAACATAAGAGAGATGGAAAGATGTTGAACTTCTGTCCATGTGAGCTGGTCTCAGAGGCCACGTAGCAACTGTTCACCAAAAACATGTCAATGCAATCATCTTAAAAAAAACAAACACCACAAATACAGAGCTAAATATCTCACCATCATAAATACTGTCCTCTTCTGACTTGAGTTTTTGGTTTTTTCGTGAGGCCTTTGATTTATTTACTGGGTAGCGGAGTTGTGTTACCAGTCCTTGATTTGGCTTTTCNAGGATGAAGAAGTTTTTTACAATGAGGGTGGTGAAAAACTGGCACAGGATGTCCCTAGGGGTAGTAGATGCCCCATCCCTTTAAACATTCAAGGTGAGATTGGATGGGACTCTGAGTAACCTGCTCTAGTTGAAGATGTCCTTGCTCATTGCAGTGGTTGGACTAGACGACCTTTAAAGGTCCCTTCCAACCCAAACCATTCTATGATTCTGTCATTTCATTATTCCTATCCTGACTGCTTGACACAGCAACATTTTCCAGTGAACATAAGAGAGATGGAAAGATGTTGAACTTCTGTCCATGTGAGCTGGTCTCAGAGGCCACGTAGCAACTGTTCACCAAAAACATGTCAATGCAATCATCTTAAAAAAAACAAACACCACAAATACAGAGCTAAATATCTCACCATCATAAATACTGTCCTCTTCTGACTTGAGTTTTTGGTTTTTTCGTGAGGCCTTTGATTTATTTACTGGGTAGCGGAGTTGTGTTACCAGTCCTTGATTTGGCTTTTCATAAGTGTATATTAGGTCCTTTAATGTTTTGAAGATTTTGTCTGGAACACCTTCACAGGTCTGCAAGGAAAGAAAAATAATTTTGTTTAAGTTTGTTTACAACTGCCCTTCACATAGAGACCCCTAAATGAAAGGAAATTTTGGTTTTTGCTTTTTTTTTTTTAAAAGGATGTAAGTTTAAAATACTGTCTCAAATGTCTGAGTGAGAGAAGCAGAGTGTTGAAGAGTGACAGCATTACAGACTTCACTCTAGTCTTAGAGCACAAGTTTAAGGGCAAAATATTTAGTTCTCACTTAAAATGTTGTATTTAAACAACTATGTGACAAGCAGAAGCAAAAAGTTTCACAAAATATCAGCATTGTCAAGCAGAGAAGATGTGCAGAGTCAGGATGTGTCTGAAACCAGCTTTCTCTTCTAAGCAGGAGTTTATTATTTGTCCAGCTTTGTGACTTGCAATGGAGATTCTGAGGCACAGAAGATGGCATTTCTAAGCCAAGGAACAGGGTTCTCACAAACTGCCTTTTAACGTGGGGGTTCATATAGCTGGCCTGGACTGCTTCAAGGGCACAGCCCCACGACAATCTGTACAGAGGCCTGGCAATGCTGGTGTTGTCAGGGTGGTGACAGTAAGCTTTAATTACAGTGAAAATCCTATTCCTAGTCATTAAAAGTGAATGGGGCTTTGGTTTTGCTTCATTTGCTATCGAACCAAAAAAAAAGTCTATATTTTCTTGGGGTTTTTTGCATTCTTTATCTCCCCTTTGGCCCTATACGGACTGTGAGCCAGTGCCTCTGTGTACTGGGTCTGGCTGGGACAGAGTTAACTCTCTTCACAGCAGCCTGTATAGTGCTGTGGTTTGAATTTATGACTAAAGCAGTGTTGGGAACACACCTGCGTTTTGGCTCTTCCTGAATGGTGCTCACACAGCCGTGAGGTTGTCTCTTTGACCTCTGCCCTCCTAGCAAGTAGGCTGGGGGTGTGCAAGACACTGGGAAGGGACACCTGTTGAGGACCTGTTTTCCAGGATGTGAGTAAAAACATCTACCACCCAATGGGAAGTAGTGACTAAACTCTCTTTGCTTTGCTTTCATACATGACTGGTTCACCTGTTGAACTGTATTTTATGTTGATCCAGGGGTTTCCTCACTTTTGGTCTTCATGTTCTCTTCCCCCCATCCTGTAGCACTAAGGAGGAGGAGTGTATGAGCAGCTGGGTGGGTGCTTAGCTGCTGGTCATGGTCAACCTACCACATCAGAAAGTTAATGTCTCAGTCTGACCTTTAAAAAATTGCAATCTCCCCTCCACCATCAGTATATTATTTCAGCCTACTCTTTTAGTAAGTCAAAACAATCTGCTTAAAAGTTTGAAGAACAGAATTCTTCTTTCACATGCTTGGCAAGACCTAGTGAGGAAATTGGGTTTGGAAAAAACTAAGTGTTTGAGTTGTTACCCGCTGAAAGGCATGACAACAAACCCCAGTAGAGTGGCTATAGTCCAAAACACAGTCTTTTTTTCACAACAAACCATTCTTCGTAATGGAAAACTCTGTCTTTCATACTCAATCGAAACCACTGATAAGCAAGAAATTACCAGTATATGAGAGCTTGGTGTGTCCTTCATGGAGTGAGCTCTTCACTCAATGCAAATGCTACATAATTGCTGGCAGTCCTGTTGACTGTCCTACTACAAGCAGAGGAGTGAGCCAGCTTTTTAAGAGTCCTCTCACCTTGCCTAGGGATTTGATAGATGCAGCCTGCTCTTATCCTTATTCAAGTAATGAGCAGCATTGTCTGAGATGGTCACTTCAGGTGCCTCAGAGTCACACAGTATTATAGACAGGTCTCTTTAAATCAAAAAGATCATTGCAATATTCCAAATCCCTACAAGATACTAGGTGCCATGGCAGAGGTTTCAAATGGAAAAAAATCCAGTTAGGAACAGGAGCTTGAAATGAAAATGATACATTTTTGTTCAATGCTATCAAAAAGAAATGGTCAAATCAGAAAGCAGTTGGTCAACAAATCCAGTTAGTTTATAAGGGAATTCTACATAGATATCAGCTACTTCTGATCTCATGTGTAGTAGTTAAAGGTTGACATATAACATTAAAAAGTCAATATAACATTAAAAAGTCAATATAACATTAAAAAGTCAAGAACTGAGTAGAGAGGAAAGCAAATTTGGAAATATTTTCTAAGGTAATATGTTTACATATATTTTTTTTTAAAATCAAGACATTGGGAAATTAATCTTTAGTGCAATCTTTTAGGAGAGAAACTTACCTGTATTCTGAAATATCCTTGGTGTTCCCTGAAGATACGGTAAGTGTAGATAAGGTTTTCATAGCTGTGGAAAACATTGTTGTACACATTATACTTTTTATCAACTGTCAGACTGTTGCAATTTGCTTAGACTGCTACAGCTGATCTTGACAGCCACCTTTTGTGTTAGTTTGTATAACTGCAATACAATGGAAGACTAAAACCAAAGAAACAAATCTAAAAGAATACCTGATGCTAAATAGCATCAATTTAATATATATATGAATTCACTTTTCCATCAATTAATATAATGGAGCTTTAAAAATACATGAGGTTCTCTAAGTCATATGTTTAATTGACATACATGTTGTTTCTTAAGTCTCAGAAACCCAAATATTATTTTATCCTGCCTTGTCAATGTAGATCTAACCCCCTGTACATTACTGTGAAGATCTGTTTGGTTTTGGACCAAATTTATGGCACTCTTTTTTGACCTGCAGGGTTAGGCCACATACAGTAAATGTAGCTAAGAGTGCTGTGTTCAGTCTGCATTCACTGCATTTGGCTCAGCGTGGATCTTGGTAAAACACGTCCAGCTAGCTCACCCCGCTGACTGCCTGAGCTTTCTTCCAGCTTTTAGGTGCATTTCCTATGCTGAGTCTTTTACTACTATGACTGCAATAAAATAGAAGTCAAAGCAATGAAAATGCTTTGAGTTTTGACATCCAGAAAGGACTAGATGTCACCGAGAATTTGCACTACTTGTTTTGAGGCATTAAAACACAAAAGAGCCCCTGGAATTCCATTGCAGATGCCATGTAAGAGAAGAATCCTTACTTCCATAAAGTGCCTAAGTGCTTGCCCACCACCAGCAGAATCCCTTCAGAGCACTAGAAGACAGTTTGTGCCAATGGCAGCGTGGTTATAAACTGCAAGTAAAGGGCTAGCACATGTGCCATTGAGAATTAGAGTATCTCCATCACCACTGAGGAGAGGGGGAGTCATGGTCTGGTCAACATTCAGACTTTACACTGGGTTGGACTAATCATCAGACAGCCTTTTCACAATGGAAAGAAGTGCTAATATGTACCCCTCTTAAAAAAAATGAGCTAAAAGGAAGACCTAAATAGCTACAAGGACAAAAGTGATGTGCCCTTTCCGTGAAGTCATACTCTAGGAGCAAATGTGCTGGCATTCAACTAATTACCACATCCACAAGAGAAGCAGTCACCTTTCAAAAGGCTACAGCTGAGAATAAGGATGAGAAATTCACCTGGGATGTGACAGAAGACTGTGATGCTATATGGAAGCAAGCACATTGGCATGGAGATGTGCCCTGAAAGATTGTCTTTGTGAATATCTTCTATCATATTGATAGAAGTTGAGAAGGATGTGAAGGGAAAGAGAGAGAAAGCCCTATCAATCTAAGCAGTGGCAGCAAATGATTCTGTGGAAAACTTGCAGTTCACCTTTTGCATGAGATCTGTCGGCATTCCCCTGAAGAAGAGAACAAGTGAGGAGGTTGCCACAGCATACACAGGACTGTGAACGTGAAGAATGTTTTTTATGTAATCTGTTTTCCTTGTGGGAGCTCTCAAGTAACTGTGGCACCACAAATTCATACTGTTATTCCCCCACATGCTGCCCCACACAGTGTCCCCTTGAGCTGTCTGTACCTTCATGTATTCCAGATATGATCGTGTACCAGGCTACTTCAAGCTAGAATACATTTGCTTTGACCAGAACGCAGCTAAGCATATATATGATACTGGACATGTACTCAGTGTATGATATTAGGAACTTAACAGTGGGCTGAGTCTCTGACCCCTGCTGCTGAGAGCAGACACAATGGTGGAAGGGACACCACATTTTTAACAAAGCAGAAGACTGGAAATATCTGCAAACAGCGGGTAATATTCAAGATATGAGAAATTGTGTAGTAAAATTGAATTAATCCAAGATAGAAAAGCAAAACAGAAGGGACCCTAGAGTTTGCAAAATGAGAGAATGTTTCATATCTTGAAATATAAGATTACTCTAACCAGGGCTTTCAAAGGACTTACCAACTAACCCTAGCACAGGCCTTTATGTAAGTGTAATTTGATTCCACAGACATCCCATCCTCTCATCCATCTCCTTATCCTCCTCATGTGCGACACCTCCCTAAGCTCCATTTTGCAGTTGCATCACAGGAAAGCTGTTGAATTCTGCGAGAGATGTTAGCAGAAAATGGCCTCCAGTCACCAGCACAGGTCCCACCTCTAAGAAAATTATTCTTTCTTTGCTTTTCCCAGTGTCATGAACATGATCAAAAATAGCAGTAAAGTTTAAAACAGAGATACACCACAAATAAGTGTGTGTGTGAAATCCAGTTTTTTTAACTGGTACGCATGTTTATCTGAAGCACTTCAGCAGTAACTGCATGAGTGGAGCTGTCATGTGAGGGAAAATCTTAGGGAGAAAACCTACCTCAGGGGACTTGTGCATAAATGCAAAATTGCATCACAAGGATGCATCTCTTGTAATTTAGCTCCTTGAGATAGCTGTGGGAATTCACATGTTCCTGGCCTAAGAGTATTTTAGGAAAATGTGTGGTCATTCTTTAAACATAGACTTAGAAGGGAGAAAAAAAAAAAACAACCCAGAAACTGATCATTTCTGAAACTTATTCTTTAGTGATCATCTAAACTTTGAAAGGTAACTGCCTAGGTATTATATGGCTACTGTTAATTTTTACTAAATAAACATGAAACTACCATTAAAATGTAAACTTCTGTTTCCACACTAACTACTAAATGCTTACCAACAGCTGCATACGGTACAAATTAATAAAGTGCTTGGTCTAGGCACAGGGGAGATCTGGTGGCAGAAATGGAGGGTGAGAGGAGCTTTCTGGAGGGAGAATTACGTGTTGAACCAGAAGGAGAACAGTAGGTCTGGACGGACACACTGTCAGAGACCTGGGACAGCTCTGGATGAAAGTGGCATTGTGTTGTGAAGGAAGAGGTATCAACAGAGCTGTGCATCATGCTGGATTAAAGAAGAGGTGCTTTTGAACTGGTCTTACCAGTCTGACTTCCTTATCTTCCATGGGAATAGTGCCCTACCCCACCACACCCCAATCAGTAGAGGATAAGAAAAAGTTGGTTGTTTTCTGTAGCAAGTGGATCAGTAACTCTGTCCATGGATCAGCTAATCTGAGAGATGTGCACCAGTTTGTCTATCAACCATGTTACGTACTAAACAATGCTTTAAGATACAGTTCTAATCCAAAAACTGTCTTGAAGCAGCACTGAGAGTTTCGGTGTTGATTGCCTCCAGTTTTAGGTCAGGTTTTCTCTGCCTAGTCAACCATTGACAGTCCAGTCTCAGGTGCAGTTCTGAGCCAATACAATATTACCATCCCGTTTGCCATTTCCAGTTGATACTTGCTTTCAGCTCTGCAAGCCAGCATCCGTTATCCCATTACTGTCACCCCTACAGTTTAACTCTTATGTTTGTTAATGCATGGGTTAAAAAATACACCAAACACTAACATTTTTAATAGCTGTCTGCAAGCTGTCACAAGGTAGATCTGCTTTGCCCTTAAAAACAAAAACAAACAAACAAAAAATGGAAAGCACCGTGTTAGTGTGGCACCAAGCTTGACCTTTATATCAGCTTGCATCTGCCCACAACATACTCTTTGGATGTGCCCTTTGTTGTATCAGTAGTTCAAACTCACCACACACACCTAAGTAGCTCTTCGCTTTCTCATCTACCTCTACTGCATGCGATCTCTACAGCCACCTTCCCACCTGAGGAACTAATATCATCATTCTTCCTGTGTGCCAGGATTCCCATTTGTCCCTTATGACAAAATATGTATGCTCTTTCCCTCCCACGCTCCCGGCCCTCCCTGCAGCCCCTACGTTGTCTTCTTCCACAACATACTGAAAACACGTTCCTCCAGCTCCCTCCCTCCCTGAGGGTTCTGTTTGTTCCCCACTTGCCATTTGTCTTCTCCTTACTCTGTCATTTTCTCAGACCTCTTTTCTTCTACACACCGTTCCCGTAGTACTCCATTTTCCTCTCCCTTTTTCTCCCTTCTCCTTTGATTTGTTTCAAAAGAAATGCATTTTGGATTTATTGAAAAAAAAAATATTTGGTGATATTTGTGAATTACTTTGATATGGTGTTAAAATTTTTTCATATGACACTCAAATACATTCTCAAGAAGAGTATAAAACCTCATAGGATCAAACAAAGAAAGATTTGGAGTTACTAATTTATAAAGTTTGAATGCATTAGGAACAGATCAATTTTATATGAAAAGTGTAAAACAGAGTTCTTGAAAAGGAAATAGAAGTGCTATTCCATACAGGAAAGAAAATAACATTTTAATTGTAGTAATTAACATTAAGGACTAAAAGTAGCAATTTTCTATGCCCATCTTGTTCATGGACTTGTCAGATGAATTCGAACAGAACATTATAGCTTCTGTCTTTGCTTATGTTCTTACACCAGATAAAATCCCTTTAAAGCACAAGGCCAAGCTTTCATCAGCTAGAAAGCGTATGAAGAAGGAACTGTTTTGTAACCTACCATGAGGCTTTTCTGGTTTCTGCATTGCTGTAAAATGCTATTTACTCATTATTACCGAGGCAATAACTTTGGCAGGCTAAGCTGTTTGCTCTGGGCTCCCCTTATTGTCTGCAGAGAGAGACAGGCGTCGGCAGATTCATCTGCCCTCTGTTAGAAAATGTGCCCTCTGTTAGAAATGTGCCCTCTGTTAGAAAATGGCTTCTGCAAATGCTACCCTCTCACCACTCTCTATAAAGGAAAACTAAGGCAACCAGTATTACTTGAATACATAAACACACCCCCTTGGAGTCTGGTAATATTAGTGAAGAACTATAAATGTCAGAAAAGTTGAATGCTCATCTCTGGATATATTTGAAAACTCATTAAAAATTAGTGCTAGAGTACTTACAAAACACAGAGACACAAGGCTCCTTCCATGCTTTCACTCTCTCGTACTAAATAGCTACCATTCTTTCCCTTCTTGCTCAGCAGTTCTTCACAGGCTTTTCTTGTTATATTTCCATGAAAAAATGGGAGCTCCATGGACAAAAGAAAGCAAGGTTTCTCACCTCTCAAAGCAATTCCAAAGTCAGAGTCCTGTCAATAAAAGACAACTTATTCTAAATGCAGCTGTCTACAGACAACTGAGAGTGAAGGTGCTAGGCACACGAGTTCATCTGTGTTGTGATCACTGACCTGTCCACAGTGAAGTTGGTTCCCAGCCTGTGCTTACAGTCTGTGACTGCAGTGAAGTCAGGAAATGTGAAATGTCTTGTCTACACTGGTCACAGTCCACATCAGACGGGAAGAATCTTTTGTCACGTTATACCAGCAGACACTTGAATTGTGTATCGCACTTCTAAGCTATGCAAAAGCTAAGCTGACACCTAAGTACAGTTATATTTTGAAGGTAACTTTAAACATAAAGTGGCTCAAAGCTCTGCAAATACAGTTCTTGCTGATAGATTTGAAAAATGCTGCTTGGTTTCTTGTTTGATTCCTTTCCTTGCTAGGCTTGCTTTAACACAGTTGGTCTTTTTTTGTTTTGGTTTGTTTGTTTGATTTGTCTGTTTACTTGATTTTTCAAGTTTTGGTGAAAGCTAATCAGCAGTGTTTGAGCATGAGATTTTTCAAAACAGAGCACTCTCCCCCCTATCCCTTATCTTGCAAGTGTAACTATTTTATCAAGAAGTTCTGCTGTCTCTGTACCATGATTTAGGAAATATGTCAGGAAGGAGAAAAGGATCAGGCCTTCAAGTGCCTTCTGTGACCCCTGGTGAGCTGCCGCCCATTCCACAAGGGCAGGATACAGCCACATGTAGAATTGCTGCTTCCCAATGGAGGAAATGCTGCCTGGCTGCATAGGAGATGGTCTCCCAGACATTTCATGCTTTCTCCACAGAAAACCAAGGACCAAAAGGGGAGTACAGAGACCTCAAGACACAGGAGATAAGAACCAGGCTGAGCAGCGTTAGAGAAATTCGAGGGAGGACATAAAGATAGGGGGGAAGCAGTGATGCAGATGGCAAGAATGCTACAGGAGGCTTCATGCTCTCAAGCTCCTGTCCTGCTGGGAGGCTTCAATCACCCCAGCATCCACTGGAAAAGCAGAACAGTGAGCTGCAGGCAATCCAGGAGACTCCTGGAATGCATTGGGAATAACTTCTTAAGCCAACTAATAGAAAGTCCAGAGGGGGGAGTGGTACTGGAGCTCTCAATCCTCAGGTGTAAGAAATCATGCAAGGCAGGCAGGAGACCAGCATAGTTGAGATGAGACCTGTGGGTCAAACTAAAGGGTAAGACAGAACTGCACAGGCAGTGGAAGCAGGGACAGGTATCCTGGGAAGAGTATAAGGACACTTTCTGGTTGTGTGAGTCAGGAAGGCCAAGGCACAGCTGGAGCTGAACTTGGCAAGGGATGCAAAGAATGACAAGAAGGGGTTCTACAGGTATGTCAGCCAGAAAAGGAACGTCAAAGAAAGTGTACCTCCCCTGACAAGCAAGACTGGCAAGCTGCTAACAACGGATGAAGAGAAAGCTGAGGTACTCAACAACTTTTTTTGCCTAGACTAGCTATAAGGAAGAATTTTTTTCAATGAGGGCGGTGAAGCACTGGCACAGGTTGCCCCAAGAAGTGGTAGATGTCCCCATCCCTGAAAACATTCAAGGTCAAGTCAGATGGGGCTCTGAGCAACCTGATTTAGTTGAAGATGTTTTTGCTCACTGCTGGAGGGTTAGACTAGATGACCTTTAAAGGTCCCTTCCAATGCAAAACGTTCTATGATTCTAATGGCAAGAGAGACAGAGAAGAGGAGAAAGATTTGGGATGCCTGCAATATAGCCTGGTCAGAATGGAGTCCAGATACACAAGTGCTAGCACTGTCAAGGATCTACATGATTTCAAAATATGCTACTTGCATGTTCACCTCCCAGCTCTAACACCTAACACCTTTCTGAACTCTGAGTATCATTATTTCCCTGTTGCCAAACCATGCTGGTGTCCCCCTTGCCCTGAGGCAATTTCAGTTCAAGATGGTAACATCTGCCACCA
>VWZY01005366.1:156719-251179 GCA_013399075.1 Chloroceryle aenea
ATCCAGGAGACTCCTGGAATGCATTGGGAATAACTTCTTAAGCCAACTAATAGAAAGTCCAGAGGGGGGAGTGGTACTGGAGCTCTCAATCCTCAGGTGTAAGAAATCATGCAAGGCAGGCAGGAGACCAGCATAGTTGAGATGAGACCTGTGGGTCAAACTAAAGGGTAAGACAGAACTGCACAGGCAGTGGAAGCAGGGACAGGTATCCTGGGAAGAGTATAAGGACACTTTCTGGTTGTGTGAGTCAGGAAGGCCAAGGCACAGCTGGAGCTGAACTTGGCAAGGGATGCAAAGAATGACAAGAAGGGGTTCTACAGGTATGTCAGCCAGAAAAGGAACGTCAAAGAAAGTGTACCTCCCCTGACAAGCAAGACTGGCAAGCTGCTAACAACGGATGAAGAGAAAGCTGAGGTACTCAACAACTTTTTTTGCCTAGACTAGCTATAAGGAAGAATTTTTTTCAATGAGGGCGGTGAAGCACTGGCACAGGTTGCCCCAAGAAGTGGTAGATGTCCCCATCCCTGAAAACATTCAAGGTCAAGTCAGATGGGGCTCTGAGCAACCTGATTTAGTTGAAGATGTTTTTGCTCACTGCTGGAGGGTTAGACTAGATGACCTTTAAAGGTCCCTTCCAATGCAAAACGTTCTATGATTCTAATGGCAAGAGAGACAGAGAAGAGGAGAAAGATTTGGGATGCCTGCAATATAGCCTGGTCAGAATGGAGTCCAGATACACAAGTGCTAGCACTGTCAAGGATCTACATGATTTCAAAATATGCTACTTGCATGTTCACCTCCCAGCTCTAACACCTAACACCTTTCTGAACTCTGAGTATCATTATTTCCCTGTTGCCAAACCATGCTGGTGTCCCCCTTGCCCTGAGGCAATTTCAGTTCAAGATGGTAACATCTGCCACCACTACTGCCACTTCACCCCATTAGTACCAGTGACATTAGACCTATGTGGTGCAATTCCATGCTCCACCTTGCAGATGATCCACACAGAAGACAAGGAAATGCCAGAAGATGGCATTTTGTTATTTCCCCCTGGTTTTTCACAAATCCTTCCCCGCTTCACAAAAGTCCAAGAAACTTGCAATAGCAAATACTTGACAGTTAGGATATGCCAGAGATACAGCATGCTGCTCACAAATTCTCATTTCTCCATTCTTCGTGCAATTGAAGTATGATAAAGGATCAAGTCTGGTAGAGGGGATGGTTAATTACATGACCATTTATAATAAATTGTATTTCTATTTTCCTGTGTCATCTACCTCACTAAAGCCATAAATTAGGCTATGCTACAGGAATAACTCAGGACTGTATAGGGAAGGAGGAAATTATCTTTAGGAAGTCTTGTCATCTTTGTTAAAAATTAAGAGGTGAATTTGAGACAAAAAATAGTATTTGGATCAGCCTCAGACATGAAGTCATGGAAAGCTCCAGAAAATACTTGACAATTCTTTGTTCATGCAGAGGTTTAAAAAGAATCTATAAAAATGAGCTGTAGAACTGCAGAAAGATTTTAATAGAGAAACAAAGTAAGATAATGTGGCCACTGACATCTTGACCACAGAGTGGGAAGAACATCCTGTAGAAAAAAACAAGGTAAATGCTGACTGAACACTAGTCAGCAAAGGTAGTTGTATCGTGCATGCAACTTTTATTTTTATGTTTCTTACTCTAACAAATTTATACACACAAAAATCTTATATTTACATTAATGTGTTTAACTGCAAGTTCATCATGCATGACAGTAAAAGCATTTCCAGAGAGCATCTTAGTTAATTTGGGAATAAAGCAAAAAATTACAGCTTTTGGTTTAAGAAATTTAGGGAGTTAGAAAAAAGATTCCCCTGAGAGAAACCTAGAAATGTCAAGTCCAAGGTGAAGGTGAAGCTAAAGTTGAGGTCTATTATTGCCGTAACCACAGATTACCAATAAAGTGAGGCCCCAGGCCCAAGGGGATAGTGAGACTCAGGGGGAAAATACACCCCCCATCCCTTGCCTTGCAAGTGTCCTTAGAAGCACATGGCAGAATTTCTTCTGGCTGTCAAATGCACTTGTATTTTCCTCTGGGTTAAAGCTTTTACTGTTAGAACTACCACGATTGTATTGTGAGGTGAATGGCTCTTCTGGAAGCCCAGCTCTGCAAAGGAAGAACAGCAGCCTCTCAGCACTGCCCTGCTTCAGGCAGGTTCTCTCTCCTCTGCATTGAAAGGAAAGCCAATAGGAAATAATGGCAAATTCCTCTTTCAGGAATGCAATGGCTACACGCTCTTCATAATTTTCCCAAAAGATCTCATTAGCTAGGCACAGAAACAGAAGACAGTAATTTCAGTAGACCTTGCAGATCTGAATCTAGACTTCACTTAAAACTGCACACACACATTGCTCACTGACTGCTTAGTAGAGTGCTTCTCTGATGACAAAATACCTTGAGAAGGAGAAAGTGCTTGAGGAGAAATGGGGGCTGAGGGCTCCTTTCAGCTTTGATCACCTTCATCCTCAGGCAATACCAGGAACAGCAGGTTTGTTCTTGCCCAGCCTTTCCTTTTCAGGCTAATGGCAGATGTGGTGTTGGTGCTTAAGTCAGCACGCTCCTATTTCACTGATGCTCTTCAGCAGCTTTGAACTAGCTCTGGGAAAGATACGATGAGGTTTCAGATGATACTGAGACCCAGGCAAAGGTCATTAGGCAAGGGGAAGCAGAGAGCAAGTAGTGAAAACATGCCAGTGACAGGAAGGCAAAATGTGGAGAGGGAATTCTGTGCAGGGCAGCAGGAGTAACAACTGGGGACTAGGATAAATGGAACAAGGAGTGACAGCAGAGTGACAGGAATGATACTGAAAAAAGCATAGAAAGGAAAGAAGCAAATGGCCTCCAAAAAAAAAAAAAGTTTAAGGTTTAAGTGTATTTGGGCCACTAAGGAGTTTAAATGAAGGGACTTGAATGGTGCTGAATTTATCAGAGACCTTGCAACAGTTCAAAGAGGCAATAATTTTAAGAGGATCAGTAGGATGAGAACTTTTGGAATAGCAATCAGGAGCTACAGCTGAGGGAGGGGCTAATATTGTACTGATGTAACAGCTAAAGATTATAAAAAAATAATGAAAAAAATTAATTTTGTTATATGTATTTTTTATATGTAAAAAAAATACTTGTACAATATCTGTTGGACAAAAAAAAAAGTGAATGAATAGACAGGTGGTTGAGAATACTGAGAAAGGAGATTTGAAAAGGAAAAATTGAGGTTAAAGGGAGAAAGGAGTTAGCCTGTCATAAAATAAATCAGTATGCCAAATAGAAAAAGTCTTCAAAGAAAATGAAACAAGGAGGACAGAAGGGTTAGAATTCAGAGATGACCTTAGCATAAGTAAAAAGGGCTGGAATAGACACCAAATATGAGTAGATTTGGTAACAAATAACTGAATGTAGTGAAAGGTACTATCAGCTATGAACACCAGTATCTGTAACCTCCTTCCTTATTTCAGGTCTGGGCAGTTACTGAGCTCACGTAGTATCAAAGCAATGGTGCTTACACTGGTGAAAATGACAAATTCTGGGCTTGGTACTCAAGTCTGGATACTCCATGATGTTCTGCTCAGTCTTCCTAGTTTCTAAGTCTGAAAACCACGGAACTGAGTCGCCTCTAAAATTCTCTGAGATTTTCTCTGTGGATTTGGGTGCCTAAAGCTGTACCTAGCGCTGTAGTAGACATCCTAGGACATCTGAGATAGCCACACAGCTCTGGCAGGTGTAACACTGCACTAGCATGGGCAGAAGAACCATGACCTTTTGAAATGGTAGGTTGAGGTCAGTAGAATCATTACTCTGCCTCAAGCAGCACTAGATGATGATAAATCACTACGTCTGTGCATTGGGAAGCCAACCCCTTTACCTGCTTCTTAAAGGATTAGTTTCTGCTCCAGATACAGAAAAATGAAGGTGAAACCATCAACTTTATTTCAAGAGAAAGCACAATGGGTTCAGTAGCCTTCTCTGCTGAGGAAAGCTTAGAAGCACTTTCAGAACACTTCTGCTGTACTTTCCAGGAGAAAAAGAAACTGCAGCTCCTTCTGCTTTTGTCCCTGAACCTCAGCACTGAATCAGAACCTGGACCATGGATTTTCTTAGTAGTGTGCAACTTTATAGGTATCTTTGTTAAAACATCAGAAAAGACTCAGATTTTCTAGCTGTCATGGTAAGTTTGTTTAGGAAGGGAGGAAACTTCTTGTGCCACTGGTCAGGTGGCCTGGTTTGTGCAATACATTCCACTCGCTCATAAGCATGGTCCCATATCTGATGTATTTCTGTCAGATGGAGGCAGGAGCAATTACATGTTTGACATGGCAAAATTAGAACTTTGCTCTAAAAACATTGTTTTAAAAACCTCTTCCCTTGGAAAGCATCATGAGATGAAGGGGGAGGAACTGCGCAGTGGTGGATTTTAAGTTCCTTTAAAGGTTTCCAATTCCTTATTCAGACAAAGAAGTGATATTCCCAGGTAAAAGTTCTAACTGTAAAACAGAGACTGCAGACACAGAAAACCTTCCTGTGGTTCACTGTGCATAATGCAAGCACAGCTTTGGCAGAGTTGAGAATTGAAAGGACACGTCAAGACAATACAGTTTCTGGAGCTCCCTGACAGTTTTCAGTAGGAGAGGGCACCCAGGAGTTAATAGGATTCTTTTACTTTACCTTACCTTATTTGTCAATTCAAGTGGAGCTGAGAATATAATCTTGGTTTAAAAGCAGAGATAAAAATAGACCAGAGAAAGAGGTCTCTGAGGGAGAAAGGACAGACTGTGAATACAGTCTGGTTTGTCACTAAACCACAAACATGATTCAGTGGCCAGACAAAGGAACTCCACATTGTGTCTTGTATGCAAGCATATACACGTATATGCTTTGCTCTGGCACTGGTGAGCTAGTCTGGGGCAAAAATGCAAGGCTCTGGCAAAGGCAGAACATGACTTGCAGGTCACAGCCTAGGAAACCTGTTGATGGACACTGTAAATACCTGGAAGGTAGTGGGAGATGTCCTTGTCAGCCACCACAGAGCTGCGCCATGAGCCTCACCATTTCTTGTACCACACAGCATCAGATCTTTAGCATATATGTTGGGATCACATAACAATATATCCCCATGGGCCAAATTTAGCTGTAAACTCTGAGCAAGCATTTCCTAACAAGTATTTCCTTTACCAGGCTTACACAAACCTACAGACCCAGGCTGCCATCTCATCTGAGTCAGAGGAGTGGTCAGAAATAGGAGCTGATGGTATTAACTGTG
This sequence comes from Chloroceryle aenea, assembly GCA_013399075.1. NCBI lineage: Eukaryota > Metazoa > Chordata > Aves > Coraciiformes > Cerylidae > Chloroceryle > Chloroceryle aenea. Next base: position 162,020 of record VWZY01005366.1, read on the forward strand.
ATGAAATTTCTGTATATTAAAGTTTATGAGGCAAGGGGACACAGAGAGAGAGCAACACTTGTGTTTCCTCACCACTGTTCACTGAAAAAATTCTAGAATGCCTGACTGTGACTGAATGGGTAGATGCAGGCAGAGCAGTAGATGTTATTTACCTTGACTTTAGCAAGGCTTTTGACACTGTCTCCCATAACATCCTCGTGGGTAAGCTCAGGAAGTGTGGGTTAGAAGAGGGGACAGTGAGATGGGTTGAGAACTGGCTAATGACAGAATTCAGAGGGTCATGATCAGTGACACAGAGTCCAGCTGGTGACCTATAGCTAGTGGTGTTCCCCAGGCAAGTACTGGTCTCAGTCTTATCTTCATCAATGACCTGGATGAAGGGTTGGAGTGTATCCTCAGTAAATTTGCTGATGATACAAAATGGGGAGGAGTGGATGAAACACCAGAAGGCTGTGCTGCCATCCAGTGAGATCTGGACAGACTGGAGAGCTGGGCAAAGGCAGACCTAATGAAGTTCAACAAGGATAAGTGTCGAGTCCTACACCTGGGGAGGAATAACACCATGCACCAGAACAGGTTAGGGGTAGATATACTAGAAAGCATGTCTGCAGAGAAGAACCTTGCAGTCCTGGTGGATGTAAGTTATCCATGAGACAGCAATGTGCCCTTGTGGCCAGGAAGGCCAGTGGTATCCTGGGGTGCATAAAAAAGAGTGTGTTCAGCAGATCAAGGAAGGTTCTTCTCCTCTGCTCTGCCCTACTCTGTCTGGAGTATTGTGTCCAGTTCTGGTCTCCCCAGTTCAAGAGGGACAGGGAAATACTAGAGAGTCCAATGGAGAGCTACAAAGATGATGAAGGGACTGGAACATCTCTCTTAATTAAAGGCTGAGAGCCCTGGGGCTGTTTAGCCTGGAAAAGAGCAATCCGAGAGGGAATCTTATGAGTGTTTACAAATACCTGAAGGGTGGATGTCAAGTAGAAGGGGCCCGTCTCTTTTCAGTGGTGCCCTGTGATAGGATGAGGGGCAATGGTCACAGTCTGGAACACAGGAAGTTCACCTCAACATGAGAAAAAGCTTCTTTACTGTGAGGGTGACAGAGCCCGGAACAGGGGGCCCAGAGAAGCTGTGGAGTCTCCTTCTCTAGAGACTTTCAAAACCTGTCTGGATCTGTTCCTGTGTGGCCTGCCCTGAGTGATCCTCCTCTGTCAGGGGGGTTGGACTCAATGTTCTCCAGAGGTCCCTTCCAACTGCTACCATTCTATGATTCCATGATATCTGAGAGACTCTTATTTGAACAGAAGAGCACTGGAATGGGTGTTGCCCATGGGGTGGTTAGGAGCAGAGTCTTTCTCCTTGATTTTGGGATACTGCATGGCATAACAATTTTTGTGGAGCCAAGGCTTCTGGTCAGTGCAGAGGAGCCTTTTCCTGGAAGCTGCTGTAACCCCATCTTGTGAAAACCACAGCAACCAAGCCAGCTTTCATTTCTCACTTGAACATTCTCATGTTCACTGTATTTGTAGTCACAACAGTTTGAAGCCACGCTAATTCATGCTGTGGACAGTTTGTGAAATGATGGCTTTTCATTTCAGAGAAAAAAAGCCCAAGAACTGCTCCGAGTGCTATGTAGTTTGTGATGAGAGGCCTGGGAAGAAGAATGGCAGTGATGCCCCAAAGCAGTGGGACTTGAGTGGCTGATGTAGTCATGCCGGGCTAAGCCTCTGGGCATTCTCACTCAAATCTTAGCTATACCAAACCAAGCTGTGGCTGTTGTGACCCTGCTCTTAAAATAATTATACTGCACTCCAAAATAGGATTGGGTTGTTTTTTCTCCTCATCCACTGAAGGAGATTTCACAGTTCCTAGGATAGCCTTTTGCAGCATTTCAGATGCTGGATAAGAGAGAAAAAGTCGAGTTCTTTTTCCTGATAGACTGCCTCTTGGCCTGCTTCTCCTCCTACATGTCAAAAAATAGCCAGATGATAACTTTCTAGACATCTTCTATATGTCAGAACACTTAACACCCTTTGGTCAGTCTTGTGTTTTCTGAACTAAATGCAACCATTTTCCTCAGTCTTTTCTGACAAGCCACATTTTCTTGCAATTATTCTCTTTGTATTTCTCTGCCACCACAGGCTGCTACTCTATAAAATTTGATGCTCATAACAGAAAAAAATCTTTTGATTAGAAGAGCAGGATAGTTAACTACTCCTCCTTAGCACAAAGCAGCTGGTATAGAAACAAGACCTGCAATATTTTGGCAGCAGTGCCAAGTCCTTGTTGACCACATATCTATTTAGCTTTCTGGTGTACTGCTGCCTTTAAAAACTTTCAGTTTTTCCTTCTGTTAGTGTAAAACTTATGGGGCTTTTTCATAGTGATGCCTCTGATTATGAAGCACATTTGGAACTCTGGTTCTACAACCTATCCTGGCTGCTGTTCTAACACAGCAAAGCTCTTGCCTGACATCACTGAGAGTAAAGTGTTCAGTGAATAATTGGGGAGGGTGTGAGAGATCAGTGTCAGATGAAAAGGTGTGGTCAAAAGCAGCTAAAATAAAGTCAGTGTGCTTGACAGCTGCTGTGATAAAGCAGCAAACTGAAGAGCCATTTGTTGTTGGACCAGGTCAGAAAAAACACAGATAAAACAGAAAGAAAGAGGAGTTCAAAGTCTCCTGAAAAATTGCATTCTCCTTCAGCTGTGTTGCTAGGCAGTGACAATACTGTGGCTTACTGTACAAACTGAACCAAGAAGTACCATTACAAGAACAAATGACATTTAATTTTGAAAACTTCACAACTGTAGCACGATATCTACACCAGTCTGTATTTTTGCACTGTATTGTGCCTGGGTACAAAGTTTTTTTGTGATATTCTTTGATGGCAAGATTTACTTTAGACTAAAAGGAAAGTCATTACGATGTAAATTAAAAAAGAAAATATAACTAGTGTGTCTATTACTTACGGATTGCTGCTAGAGCTGTCTGTGCAGTGCCAGAACAATTCCCCGAGGCTCCAGAACTCTGCCATCAGCTTTCTAATAAAGTGGAAACCTAGGAGGAAAAGCCTGATTTATAAAACTCCTAACACATTGTCTGGTTTTAAAAATGCAAGTAAATTGAAAATTAATCTTCAAAATGCAAACTTCTCCATGTTAAAATTAGAATTAAAAAGTCATGGAACCAAATAATTAAAAAAGGTTATATATCTATAAAATATATGAATATATGTAAGTAGTGGGGTTTGGTCTTGAAATTACCTAAAATTTTGTTAAAAAATTTACTTGCAACATTGATTCACAAAATAACATTTTTTTTCTCACTGGCAACCCTGTCGTCAGGGTTCTCAATGATACTTATTCAATTATTCCCTGATCTTATAATAATTCCAATTTTTGTATTTAAGTTAATATACATCTGGGAAAAAAATAAATAAAAAAAATCAGAGAAACTGAGATGTTTAAAAAAAAAAAAGGAAAAAGGTTTCCATTGACCTAAGAGTTTTCAGTGTCTTTAAACTGAAGAAACTGGTGGCATAAAGTGTCCCCTCTAAGAGACCTTGGTGCATCCTGGAAGTGCTTGGCAAAGCAGAGGGGGAACAGATGCTTGAGGGATGTGAAATCCTACTAGCACTGGAGCTCTTCATCTGCTGCACAAATGCAGAGGAACAAAGCCTGACTGGAAACACATTCCAGGTGCTAGATGCCACCAAAAGTCCTCTTCGGTGAAACACCACTTCCACCAAGAAAATTATTACTTGAAGTTTGTTCAACTTGACCTATACGGCACAGATCTTTGTATGAAGTCCACTTAGACTTTCTTGTAACGAGTCTACACTATGATAACATGGTCTTCAAGACCTAGAAAGAACGTTCTTCAGTTTCATTTTCACAAAGCAGCTCCCTCCCATTGTTCGACAGTCCTGATTCATATTAACTGTTATGCAACTGAAAAATCAGCTCCTAAGACATCATTGGTCTCAAATACCACAAAAAAAAACATTCATAAAATCCAGTAAGAAGTCAGTTGACATCACAATGTCACCAAAGTACTGCCTTCCTGTTAAGAAATGTTCAAATAAAGCTATGGGAGATGACAAAACCCACTTAATGCTTAAATCACATTTCTATACTTTTGCTGCATACTACATCAAATATAACTTCATTATAAAGCTCTCTTTGGTAGCTTTTGTCTTACTATGTGACAACAAGGCTCTGACTAGGGTGTTCATTTGTCCTTCACATCTAGACTAACATCCGCAGATTTTTTACCTTCTCTTTTTGTTCTTCCTAATAGATCTATTTATTTATTTTTTTTTGTACAAAAGTCAATACTTTTTTTTTTTGTACAAGCCAGGATATATACTGCGGGACAGCTAGGATAAGATGATTAGGGAAGTACATCTTCTGTGGTAGGTAGGCAGAATCTGCAAATTTCATATGAAGACTGAAATGGGACACTAGAAATGCCCCACTGACGGTCACATTCAGCTTTGTGTCCATTTTGTTGTGCTCCATGGTGGAGAAGGGGAGGAACTGTTGTAAGGAAGTCTGGCTTCCAGAGAATCCATCAGTGAACTTAGATTAAGGAGTTTAACCTATGAGGATCTGTCAGCAAATTGTTGACAACTTGAGGATGCATTTGTGACTGCAGCAAAAAGAAGAGTGTGAATAATCTCAGTCAGAATGCACTGGGATTCTTCAAAGAAAAGCCAGAAAGAGGCAAAGAAAATCCCTCGAAGAGAGTGCAAATAACAGCAGAGTAAATCACAGGATAGAAGGGACAGGAATAGACAAAAGGGGCACAGAATGAGCAGGATGCAATAGGAAGCATGAGCGAGATCCTGGGAGGGGTCCTTAAAGTGAGGGGAACTCAAACCATGGAGAGAGCAACAGACACCTTAAAGACAGTTGCAGTCATGCAACAAGTCTGAGGATGAGGTAAGCTGAAGGTGAAAGGAAGGGTGGAGGCAAGACACCAGAGGAGGGAAAGAAGAAGAATCTGGAAAAAAAAAGAATAGATGGTGAGACAAAATCTGATTTTCCTTAAAAGCAATAAATGGCTGAAGAAAACAACATAAAGGGGAAAATATCTAAAGACTATTTAAACTTATTTTGTTTAAAGACATATAAGCAAACATTAGTTGTGCAACAAGTGATTCGTTAGAGCAGTATGAAATGTTAGAATCAAGACTTTCATCTAAACATAACCCATGGACTGTACTGCATTATGATTACCATGCACTGCTTTAGCTTTGATGATCTAATTCATGTGGCTATTCTTGATCTTCCCCAGCACAGCTGCATTTGAGCAAGGGAACTTTTTTCTTTTTCAAGAACAGTTTCTAAAAGTGACCTGAGTGGAGATCATGTGAAGATTGTCTCCCATTGCATGGATTTCAGAGCCTAAGAGCATCATGTTGTCACCTTACTATTTCCCTGCGAAGACACCTCCCTGTCTCAGTGAGAAATATTCTCCCTAACCCCTCGTTGGTATTCTACTAGTTTTCATTAATTTGCAAAGAATTAGATTACGATTTATGAAACTAGGTTACAGTTTAGCTCTTCAGCCAAAATTACCTCCTCTAGATCCCCAGGTTAGTTAGCAGCCTCTGTTCTCTTTGACACAAATTAGTAGAGGTCAACTTTTACCAAGGGCTTTATATTTTCACAGCGTGCTTGGATTTGAACTGGTGAGCCAGGAAGGAACACTTTTCCTGTTGCTTGATTAAGAGGGGGGAAAGAAAGGACTTGAACTACAGCAGCACAGCCAGAACTGACTAACTCTTGCTGATGAAGTTCTCAGTTCTATTTCATTTTGACTCTCTTTGGCAGATAAAGCTTCCTGCTGCTACTGTTGCTACTCTCAAATTCATATTCAAACCCAAATGCTCCATCTCACAGCATGAAAGCTGTGTGAAATGATTCTCTGACTTGTTGCCTCTGAAAATAACTCCACTGCACTGGTTAAATTAATCATGAAAAAGGAAGCAGGAATGAAAATTAGCATCATGAACACTTCAATTTTTCCTTGGAAATCTGGGAGTTTATCAACAATGCTCAACCAACTCCTGTAAGGAGAGAAGGATAAGAATATGTGATCATATAAAGACTGTTATAATCTATGTATACAGATGTGCTCCTTTTAAAAACATCAAAATAAACCTTACTATGCAAATTTCCCAGTGTCTCAGCTCTTAGCTCTGCAACCTGGTAGTGTAAGAGTGGCAAGCCCTCACTGTTTCGGTTTTGTTGAGTCTGTCCTACTTGCAGCTCACTGCCTCACTTCTGTCATCTAGAGAAGACATCTGTTCGGATATGAATTCACAAGGACCTTATTTCTCACCTGTGAAGAAAAAACATTTTATAAGACACACTTATATGCAAAAAAACCCAAATGTAATTAGGACAGAGAGAAAGAAAATGCAATGCATAAACTCTTCAGATAAAAACTGCAAGGGCCCTGAGTGCAGCTCCCCATGGGGTGGCTGGCATGACTGTGGGGCCCCTGGCTGCTCCCAAGAGTAAGTGACCTGGACCTGGGAGCTGCTTTCATTCCATCAGGAAACCCTGGTCCCAACAGGACCTGTGTCGTCCCAGTTGTGGGTGCCAGCCTACTCCCATCCCTATGGAGAAAGCCCAGAATGGGGCTGTAAAACTGTAAAAGTAAAGCTGGATTTGCAGCAAAACCAGGTTTTATCCATAGGTTTCCTTGCAAATTTCAGGATTATTAATCTCAAATTAAAATGTGAGTTTTAAAAGAGCTACCAGCAAACTATCAAGGAGATCTGGTGCCTTGTGCACCTTCTGAGAGAGTCCAATTAGACCCCTCTGCTTCTCATCCCTTGCTCTTTACTGCATGCTGGGCATTTTCTTTTACCTTTGAGTTATTTCTTGACTGCTGAAAATTACAGAAGGTCTGTCATGGTGATTTGCCACATTGTAACGATTCAACAAATTTCCCTGTCAAACTGAAAGGAGCTCTTGTAGATTTCCTCAACAACTTTGATAACATAGCATCTCACTCAGCTTGTTACAGATAAATATGCAATGGTTACATTTAATATTTCCCAAACAGCAGGTTAATTTTGGCTGTAGACTTTGCCTATAGAAAGGTACTCAACTGTTAAACTTTAGATGCCCTGAAAACAAGAAATTCCTTTCATAGTGGGAAAGGAAACAGATTTCTGTATAATGTTACAGAATTTGCCTAGTTATTTATTTTAAACCATGATTAAAATACATACAGAAACTAAGAAGGAATCAACAAGTTAACTGGTATAAACCAACAAAACAAAGAGATCTTTTGCCTGTCTAGTGTAGTGTAATTAAGGAATAAACATCTGTCTATATATCTCTCTAAAGAAAGGCAGGGAGGATTTTTTTTCTGCCATTCTAAGACTAGCCCTGTGAAGGGGTGTGATGGCATGGCATCCATAATTGAGTCTGAGCTCGAGACTTCCATTCCTTATGGTTCCTGTGGACAAATATTTTTGATTGGGACATGCTGTCATTTTCTTTCAACTTTTTTACATTTCACTCAGATGAGTTTAAAAAAAAAAGTCTCCCTTTTTGTCATCATGGGAAAGAGTCAGGCTGATGGGTATATGGCACCCAGTGTCCGCTGGTGACTGATAACCCCAAATATACTGCAGCCTTTACTCCCTGGATTGAGCACTGCAGCAGGATTCTGAGGCCAGCCTCCAAATTTTAGTATGTCCCATTTTCATAGTAAATTCTACTCCTGTATAATGTAAAAAAAAAAATAAAGTAAAAAATCTTATTTGTTAAAGGACAGGAAGAGAAATCAGCAAGACAGTCTTTCTGCACACCCACCTCAGCATGGGGCCACCCTGATTTCTTCAGAGACATCACTATGGTAGTGCAGGAGGAGCAGGGCTGCCCCATGGGCTGCACAGCAACTATATGAGCAGAAAGCAGTTGTGTGCCCTTAACAAAGGACTTCCTTTGGCTCAAAAATCCTAGATGCCCTCAACACGGACATTCTTACCAGCTGTCTCAGAAAGGGTGGAGACTTCCTCTGTATAGTGATCAACTGGTAGACCCTGGATGCAAATATACACAATTGCTTTTCCTTCAGAAGCTCAATCCTGGGTTGTCTGTGGTAGTCATCAAGCTCCTCACATTGTTCTGCCTTCATTTCGAGAAGAGAAAAACCCTTTCATGACACAGTAATAACACAGTGAGATCAGGATATGACAGCTGAACACCCTCACATGGTCATCCCCAGAGAAACAAAAAGCAAGGTCTCCCTCTGCCAGGGGAAAAGCAATTTCTTCAAGAAGATGTAGAGACAGACTTTTGGGGGACATGAGGTCCAGATAATCCTGGTGTTGCCTGGCACTGTTTTTTTCTTCAACCCACACAGTATTTTATTGTTATCATTCTGTTACCCAACCTACATTTATTCTCTGTTTGAAAGGGAAAAAAAGATTTTAAACTTGCATGGTATTTGAAAAAGACACACGTATTCAATCATTTCCTGTAATGTAACAAATTGGAAGGATTGGAGGTAGCTGTCATCTCAGCTTTGAAATAGCTTGACAGACAGGGAGAAGGGCTGAGTGTGGGATTGCCAGTACAGTGGAATTGCTGAACTTCCCTAAATAATCTCTAAAGCCTCCCAGTCTTCCAAACCTTTCTCTCCTTTCTTCTTTCAAACATCAAAAATAGGAAGTATAAGTACAAACGACAGCACCCCTGTGGGTCCTGAGTACTCTCTGGGGATTAGATGAAAGGTTATTTTCTCCACAAAGAAAGAGACATAACCCAACTGATTTTGGATGCATGGCTGAATTCCATAGACTATGGCCATAGAAGATCTACAGAGCCAGGTATGCAGCTCCTTATACTGACTCTTTATGCCAGAGCCACCTGAATCCCAAATTTTCCAACATAGCTGCAGGCAGTTATTTACAGGAGTAGATCTCAATTCCTCAGGTACCAGGAAAATTCAGACTGGCTTCTTGTAATTACAGGACATGAGTTAAATCTCTTGGGTTTAATTAAAAAAAAATTAAAATGTGTAATTTTTCTCCCAGATTGTTTACCTTGGTCCTTCTGGTAAGTGGCTTTTGCCAGGCGTTTGTTCCCTGCAGATTATGGAGTGGAGCAGAAGTAACTCTCCCTAGACACTCACTCTGCTGTGCCTGATGCATTCCCTCCCTTTTAATAGCTGTGAAACCCTGTGCTTGAAAACCACGTGTTAGCCAGTGCCCAGCAGACAGGCTTCCCAACACTACTCTTACCAGGAAGGCTGGAAATGTGAAGTACTCCCTCTCTGAGCTTTACTCCCCACCCTGATAAATACAGCAAGGGAAAGCATATGCCAGCTGCCTTAGCTTGGAAGTCCACAGGGATTCTCTTGTCAGTGCCTAGTGCCTTCTGGTTTATAGCACCACAGCTGCACATCAGGTTGTGAATATTTCGGCAGTGGGGTTTGATTGTCAGGTTAGTTTTGTTTAAGCCTGCTTCTGCCAGCCCCCAGCCTTCCTGACATTTTCATATTTAAGATCACGTGTCAAAAAAACCCAACAAAGGCAAGGGACAGGCCCATGTTCAAAAGTGAATAATAATAACCACAAAGCAAGACACTGTTTCAGTGACAAGCAGCATACTCAAGGAGTAATGTATTAAATGTAAGTATGACAACAATAACAACAAAATCTCTGAAATCAGGTCTGAAAGCTGTTCAAAGTCTGTAAGCAGTCCCTAGATGGCACTGTGACTCTAGACAACGATTAATCTAAAAAGAACAACCCTATTAAAAAAGTGTTTGCACTGCCAGTTCGGTAAGAATTCACAGCTGCCAAGCGACCAGCTTCCAGTTCTTTATACATCAGACCTGTCCTAATAGCTGTATTTATAGTGCCTATTTACTTCTTGGGTCACAACTCAAGCTTGGCCTTCACAAGATATCCTCTTCAGTTTGTTCACAGTTAATACTGCAAATAGAGCCAGCTGGTTACTGTTATATGTTTTTTTGGTAAGTAAAGTGAATTAGCTAATTAGGGACTTACTCGACTATCATTCAGTCCATGTATTCTCAGGATGTAGTATCTATAGCCAAGTTATGACTGATTAGAAACACTGAACTGAAGCATTAATTGGCTGTTCAGAATTGCTGGGTATCTGTGTGATCAATCAGTGCTAGTGAATTCATGGAGAGATACATTAGCCAATGTCTTAAATCAGTAGAGATAATATTTTTTCTGCTTCCAGAGTGAAAACAAACATCCTTTAAAAGTGTTAAAATATAATCAACTTTCCTATCTACATTACTATTCAGAAATGCTACTTGCAGAAGCACTAGTGTAGCTGGTGAGTAATGCACAAACCAAAAGCAGGTTCAAGATCACAGGGATCTTTTATATCATCAGAGACACTGGTATTTAGTTACCTTCCAATTTCTATTGTTAAAAGCCTCTAACATTTCTTCCTTAATGCAAAGCAGCATGGTACCTGGCATGACAAAAGATCAAGCTTAGCATTTTGTGTAATTGCTCTGTGTGTTTGGGCTGTAGCTGGACATCAGCTCTAAGAATGCTACAGAATTAGGATGAGAGAAGAACACAGTTTTCTGCAAAGAAGCTTAATTGGTTGCAATCTGTTCCAAGAGGACCAGTGCAATATATAATTCTCTCCTGTTTATAATAAATACTTTAAAATAGTATTACGTGTTATCATTATGTGAGCACATTATGGTTCAAGGGGAGATACAGAGAAATGTTATTATAATAAAGACATAACAGTAGGGATAAAGATACCAAGTGAAAACAACAACATTCCTTGTGGTCACATACCAAAGACCCCTACGCTGTTCTCTCACTGACTGTTGGGCTGCAAAGTTGTGTGTCTTTCCTAAATTCAAGTCAAATGTTTCTGGTTTGCACAAAGATCATTTCACTGCTGTGAAACTGAGAAGCCTAAGTCAAGCCCATGGCACTACACCTGAGGCAGTCAGTTGGTTCAGTTTCTGTCATCCAAAGAATGGATGCAGACTGACTTCTGACTTGGTGGTAGTGATTTCTTAGCACAGTTGTTAACCAAGATGGTAAGAGGACTGAGAGAAATAATCATCATAACTACATTCCATTAAGTCCTAGAAAAATCTCTCCATGTCACTAATTTCTTTATAACACCCAAGAGGGACTAGAGACCCTTAAGGTACAATGACAATCCATACAAATATTGATCTCGCGTTTCAGATTTCTGTAGGAAAAGGAGATGCACCAACTGTAAGATTTAATTAGTAAATACTTGAATAGATTAAGAGAGGAAACTTTAAAAGCTTTAAATCACAAAACCAGCAACAACATTTTAAAAAAGCAAACCCCTTGACCCTAGCTGCCTACCAGATGCAATGGTGATATCTGCATATGTGTGCACATACGCTGTAGAAGCAAGAGAATATCACCCAGACACGGTTCCTGTTCTCACTCCTTTCGTGCAGAAAGCCAAGTTGCACTGCCTTTGGGCTGCATGTGTACCAGCACACACAGAGTCCCAGCAGTGATGGAACAGCCGAGCAAAGTTGGTTTTCAACTGCTGCATTTAGTTCTTCTGATATCCCTAATCTTCCTCCAAGATTAATCACCTATTTTGGACTCCTAGAATGACAACTTTCATAGCAAAGAGGAACTTCAGCAGTTGCCTTCATGCTGAGAAAATTCAATCAGTGCCCTGTCCTCAGAAGTGAGTTTGAAACATTCTCTGATGAAAATTTGTGTTAGAGATATCTGGTGCCAGTGCAAAGCAGGAGAGGGACAACGGCCATTTGCTTTCCTGTGCTGCAGATGAAAATGATCAGGCTCCATTTGATGCTGGAGCAGTGTGCACTTCTGGCTGGCGTGAGATCTGGCCTCAAACAGCCTAGGGAGGAATGTTTTAGATCAACAAGAGTATTTTGTTGTGTAAATCTGCTGTACAAGCAGCAGCATGGTGGAATCACTGAATACACCCAATTGAGTTTTGAAGATCAAAAATCCTCCCCAACAACTAGGCATTATGTGCAATTCAGCTGCCATATGACTTGCAGGAACAGATGGGCCAAGGCATAGAATTACAGCAATAAATCACTTTATACCTACTTCTTGCCTTAGTGTCAATGAGACTATGTTCTAGCTATTCCTAGTTAGAAATTGGAATTAAATCAGAAACTGATCTGAAGTAATCTAGTTAATATTTTCCAAAATGAATGCCACCTTTTTATTGTCCATGTGCAGAGAAAAGCAAAAGCAAAAGCTCTTTTTTTAATGGAACAGCAGTCGCAGCTTTTTGTTCCCAGCTCCCTTTCCCCACCTCTTCATTCAAGGGTGACATTAAAGAAACTGATGGTGCACATTACAGTAAAAAAATGGCACTTCAATAATTCTGCTTCTAATTTATCAATCTACATTGTGCTCCTTGGAAATCTGAAGATTCCTTCATTTTAATGAGCTGTATCATATCAGAACGCTGTGACAAATGATTTGCCAGCAAGCTTTACCTGCTTCTTGTTCTTGCATGCCATTTACTTACAGACTTATTGTCAGTCTTATGGCTGAAATTTAACATGCCTGATTCCAGAGCACAAATTCACATTTGGCTTGTTCCTAAATACCAGAAAATAAACCCCATCTTGTTCTCTGCCAAGATAGGAAAGTAACATTCAAAGACAATTTACAAAGCAGGCTTCCAACTCGGTGGAAAATGAGGTCATTCTGAATGATAAAAGTTGTATTGAGAAAGATTTTTTTTTGAAGAAAGCCTTATTTCTAATATGTCTGTGCCATGATGTCCAGATTTTGATCCAAAACCGTGCATATAAAGGGGTCTAGATTTTGATCCACACATATTTATTTAAAAGGCTTCAGATTTTACTTCACTTTGATGAACAACTGAAACAAAATTCAGCCTAAAATGCTCCATTTCAGTTCAAAGATTTCAAAATACTATTTTATTTCAGATTGTGATTTGAATATTTTAGAACTTTGCTCTGAGAAGCAATAATGTTGTAACCATTGCCCTGCTTCACAGTAAAATACAACAGCTTTTAGCCTTTTCCTGCTGGAAATTCCACTTTGCACATGTCTGGATTTGCACTGTGATTTTCTTTCATTTGGTTAAACAAATTTTGCTTTAACTTGTTATTAAGCAATTATTGAAAAAATACCATTCCCCAGTTAAATAAAGGAAAACTGATGTAAGTAGTTTTCAGTTAAATTGATGATAGGACAAAAGCTCCAGCATAAATAAGACCTTTGTTATGGTTACATTGGAGCTTTCCTGGGGAAATAAATGAACAATTAGTAAAACTGGGGAGGTGTTTAATGGGAACTTGCATTACAGAAAAGTTATGCCATGTTTTTGAACTTGCACTGGCTACAGCTTTTCCTTAGGATCCTCAGGTTTCATTCTGGATCAGCTGGTTTAACTAGGTCCTTTCTAGATGACAATTTTTGGTAAGCACACTGCCAAGCAGAGCTTCTTGTAGTTGTACCAGCTGTACCACCTGGTATGCTGCCAGCTTCACTGAAGCATAACAAACAGGGTTCCTTGCCTCTCTGCTGAAGACTGGTGTGCAACAGCCCACAGAAGCAGCGAGCAGCTGCTTTCTTCCTACACTGTCGATAGGTTTTTTTGGCAGATATCACAGGGTTGAGGTATCTTTGTGCTCTGCTCCCAGAACACCTGCCCCATCACCCCCCCCAGCAGAGAGATGAGGAAACAGTCGAGTACCTTCTTTTGGAAGCTTACCCGATGTTGTATAACCGTGTCTATTGATCATAGAGTCAAGTCTATCTGCACTTTGACCACCCTGGAAAAGTTCTGTTAGCTTTCTACATGGAAAATGAGAGCAGCCCTTGTGCACCAGTTGTGATCATTTAGACAGTGGTACTGTAATGCCTTCTGACTGGCCGTGGAGAATTTGTCCCAGCCATCTAATGAAGCACTCCCACATTTCTGAACATGGGCCCTGAATATTTTCATCTCTCCTCTGATAATTCCAGTTATTAAGATTTGTTACAACTGAACGTTTGCCATAAATTAATTCAAATTATCATTTTGTATTAAGTAACTCTCCCCCAACCCCCAAGGGAATAACCTGCAGTTTATTCTATATCGTCAGGACGCTCTTCACAGGTCCAGTCTGTGCCAGAGCTGTGTAAAACATCTAAAACAACAGGACTCATTACAAGTTTTCAGCATTTTAACTTGGAACTTTCCCTGGCTTTCACTTGAATTTCATTTTTCTCTTCTTTGCTTATGATGCCATGGAGTTAACTGAGTGCAGTTAGTTATTGAAAGGCAACAGTTTCTCTTGGAGTTCAGTTTCCCTGAGAGTCTCAGCTGTTGTTCTTGATTCTTTTTCTGTCTGTGTGACTCCTTCTTTGTCTCTTAAGAGGTAAATTTATAGACTAGTTATTTTGCTGAGTGTTACTGATTCACTAACATCTTTTGCAGCACCCTCTTCAGCAGCTGCTTCAGCTTCCTTGATGTTCTGAAACATCAAATGCTTCTGATACACTTTGTGTTTTATGCTTCATTTTACAGCAATCTTTTTTTGTCTCATTTGCAGGTGTTCATAGAAGAAACAAGGCTTGCCTTTGCTCGTTTACTTTCTAAATGTAGATTTAGATGTCTTCATTTGACAAAAACAACCCAAACCACCCAAGCCATTACTAGCATAGTGATGCTTCTCACATCACAGCATTAAAAGGGATGGGAATGGGCTTGTGCAAGTCCAGCTTTTCGAAACTGGACCCTCTGCTCTCTAGTACCACTTGAAATTGTTTTGATGACTTTTATTAGCTCATTGCTGTTAGCTGTCTTAGTGCTGTCTGGCATTTTGTTCCTTAAAGGTATTTTTGTCTTGCTGTACAGAAGGCATAGTTGTGTTTGATATCAGCACCTCTGCAGTCTAGTGTTACATGTGTGAACCTCAGTCTGCCAAGAGCAACATCCGGATCACACGTGGCTTACCAAACCCTGAGGTCACTCTTGCTTCCTGCACTGAACATGCATAGTCCCTGCTGGTTACAAGAGTCCTGCCTGCTACTTGATGCAGGCTAGCACTAGCTGATGCATTATTCCTATTCCAAGTGTAACTTCCAAGTAGGATATAGGCATAATCCTTTCACCTTTAAGAGGGACTTGATTACAGTTTATCCTGTCATGGCAAGACATTTAATTAATTGTACTTACGTGGGATCTTCGCAATCAATTTCCCAAGCAAGAAGCAGACCCTTAAATTAGATGACTTCTCAGTAAGTGGTCAGAGCTTGTAAGAAGCCTTACTTGCATTTCTGTTTACTGTGGCTCAGGGAAGTCCAGAGATCTTATCATGACTTTCTAAAAAGTAAAAAAAAAATAATAAAAATCTAATAATTAAAAAAAAACCCCAAACAAAATCTTCACTGCACTGTTGGCTAGATGCACAAATTCCCATCAGCCAGCTTACCATAAAGTATACACTGTGCCATCTAACCACGGAACCCCAGTATGATAAATACTGTTCCATTCCAGCAACACCTACACCACTGTCATGGTTTAGGGTCAGGGTGACCCCTCAGACCTATAACAGATGCCCTCTGTTATTCCGCCCTTCCTCCCCAAAGGGGAGGGGAAAGGGAATAAGGGGAGAGAGACTGAGCCATTAGAAAAGGAAACTACAACAGCTTAATGACAAAATAATTATAATCATAAATGGAATATATACAAAACCAGTATCGAACCCAACCCCCCAGTGGTCATTACATCACCATCACCACTGATGCTGTGGAGCAGGCACCGGGGGAGTCCCAGACTGAGCCCCACAGCGGATGGGAGCTGTGTTCAAGAGCTGGATTCTGGTACTGGATTCAGGAACACACACATCAGGATCAAAGGCAGAACGGACAGAGTCCTTCTCAGATGCTCCAATGAAGAAACCGGAAGAGGACCTGAGAGGGAGAGAAGAAACACAGACCATCTAGATCCTTCAGCTTTAAACCCAATATGCTGTATAAGGCTGGAAAATCTCGCTGGTCAGTTTGGGGTCACCTGCCCTGCCCACTCCTCCCTACAGGTACGACATTTCACTTTCTGCACCCCCCAGTGTGCTACACAAGATCCAGCAGTGTCCTTGGTCTGCACACCCATCCTTGGCAGTAACTGTGACCATGGGGTGTTGTCACTGCCAGCAGCAGACACTGCTGTGCAAACAGGCTGCTGTCTGCAGACAGTGCAGTTAGAAGAACTGGGCTGAGAAGTAAAATCACTGAACAGAATTAGTTCTGTTCTTATTCAAACCAAGACAACCACTTCCCTGCTTCCATGCACTTGATTTCTCCACAGACCATTTCAGTTTTGAGGTTCAGTGGTAACCTACAACAGCAAGACCCTGGCTGGGGCCTCCCCAGGGCAAGAAGAGAAGGAGAATTGGGTTCCCAGTCCAGCAACTCTGTCCCCTGGACATGCTGTGTGGGACTGGCAACGCCGAGGGCTTGAGGAGCTGGGTGATAGGGATGGGTAAGCTGTCTGTCTCTGGAGGCAATGCTGCATCACCAGATTGGAGCCTGAAAGCAGACAATTGCTGAACTACTCCCCTGTGTAGTTCTGAAACTGGTGCCACACGCAGAGATCATTTTCTTCCCTGAAATACTACAGTCCTCAAGCTGGACATTTAAGGTTTCTGTACTGTAGGGATGGGATGCTCCCAGCCTGAGGGCAAGTATAATTTTTTATTTTAACCTTCAGTTATGTCTGACCTGTCAGTTGCATGTAAAATTTTTCTTTCTGTTTTCAAAGCTTAACTCAGAGCAACTATTTTGCACCCTAGTACAGAAGTATAAAGATGGCATAGGACACAGCTAATACCCAAATACCTGATTGTTTTCCTCTTGAAAGAGCCTTTATCAGTTCCTGGCCTTTACTTCAAGACTTCTGAGATGTGCAGAAAGACAGGGGACACCCATCTGATCAAACATTATATACTGCTCTTAAAGAGGAACAGTCAGAAAGTTTCTTCCAATTATGTGCTTTGGTAAAGGTAAAGTAGCAGCCAGTTACTACTTGTTTTCTGGCCTGTTACTTCAATCACTGGCAGAGGAAATATCAAATTCAGTTGTGCCAGTAAAGAGAGGAAAGGTCTTGTGATTGCTAAATTTGGCAATCTGTAATTTAGGCGATAGATCTCTGCCAGTGCAGACATCCAGACAGAGTGTTAGCTACTGCTAAGTGGAGAGGGGGACTTAATTTTCCTTTTATTCACTGCAAGTCAGGAGGTGATCTGTGAGATTAAAATAATGATGCAAAACTGGCATAAGTGAAGGAACTTAGGCTCCAAAACATTTGAAGTTGGTAATTTTCTGCAGTAATGATGTAATTATGATTTCACATTTAACATCTTTCATACTTTTAAGCCTGACACAGACAGCTACAGTGAGTTCCACATACATGTTAGTCAATCCCATACATTTTATAGCACTTATTTATAAATCTTAATTTCTGGTGACTATTTACTGTGGAGTCAAATTATAGACACTGGAGAACAGTACTGTTTCTAATTGCAGTGAGGACAAAAATCAAAGGCTCCGCTTAAATGGCACGTTGCAGCATTTCAGGGTGTGTTACATAGAGTATTCAAAGGGGGGACAAAACCACAGCTGTTTTGTCTGCAGAGAGAACTTTTGTGTCAAGTGCAAAGTCAGGTTCTATTTTGTAAGAAGTAGGGGGACAGAAGGACATCTTTCAAGCAATCACAGTAATTCCTTAAAGAACTGCAAGTGTATGCATCAAACTGGGGTTTCCATTTAAAAAATCTGAAGAGTTATTCTTAACCATTTTGAGAAAAATATTTAGCACTCATTTTGTTTTGCAAGCACATGACTGAAAATAAGAAACTGAAACTGAGTTTCTTCCCTGGTTTCTCAAGCTAAACCTTATTTCACATTTTACAGTGACATTGTGATATGGTCTGTGGGTCCTTAAATAATACCTTTGATGTCTGTAGTCCTACTAGAGACTTCAAGGGACATTCTTTGTACTTACAGTTGCATTACCATACATAAACTTGCTTATGCCACCAAGGTCAACATAACTCCAGCTCTTGAATACTGTAATTATACCACCATCATGTGCTTTGAGACAAAGTAAAATCCTTTAGCCATCCTTGCTGGTTAATAAATTCAGTCCTTACAGGTGTTACACAAGGACCATCTTGCCATACACAGAAAACAAAACAAAAAAACCCACCAAACCAACCAAAACCAAACAAAAAAGAAACAACAAAACCAAACCAACCAAAGAACAAACAACAACAAAAAAACCCACTACATAGGAAAACTGTGAAAAAGCTAACTTCTTTTTGGAAAAGCAGGCACAGTTACTTCATGGAAATTTCTCTGACATGCTGGGGGCACAAAGCTAGAGTTTTTCAAAAGGTTTTGTCTTTATATCAGTGTTTTAACATGACACTTTCCTAACTATCCTCTTCTGACAAATTGTAAAATTCACTCCCCAGTTGTGTCCTAGCTTTTCCACAGTTGCCCAGAATGACTTCATAGGCTGACTGTGATTATGTCCTGCAGATCAGTAAGGAAGAACTGCTGTTTCCTGGCCTGACATGCATCATTTACTCCTCGTGTAGCCTACTACACTGCTCATTACAGATGAGCAATAACCTCAGAAAGAAACTCTAAACAGAGCAATGAAAAGCAATATGGAAGAAACCTATTTGCACAATCACACAATAGTTAAGGGTTCTCAAGATCTTTACACACCTTATCCTTGCCTTTTAATAAAGCAAGTTCAATTATATTACAAAAAATAATGCAGGCTGATGTTGGGGCATGTGCTAAAGATGACAAGCAGGTATATGTCCTAGCATGGCTTAGAATCATCCCATACTTTTGCTTTTGGAAGTCCTAAACCATTGTGTTCCTAGGACTGTTCAGAAACAGACCTAAACTTCTGCATAAGCTTCATACATAGGTACTGATTGAAGAAAGAGTATGGTGACACAGAAGGTAGTGAGTAGCCCTTTACATTAGGAAGGATTCCCTAACAGTTTAACACTTTGTTCTATGTCTTTCCCCTTAGGCCACAAATACCACCAAACAGTTTATATACCAGAATAACTCAGTAAGACCAACATTAAAATATCTTGAATACAGCAGAACCATTTAGACTCTTTCTTCCCTGATTTGGGACTCACTGGGACAACCATTACAATTATTGCCAAAGCACCAAAGATTAATCCCTCAAAGATGTCCTAAATACTGTGAGCTCAGAGTTGGGCTACAGTGTCTCTCAACACTACTTAGGAAAAAAAAACTTTTTACAACTCAGATTTGAAAACTTGTTTTACAGGGGGGAAACAAAAGGTGCAAAAAGAGACAACATAAAACATTAATGTAATTGGAGATGGTATCTCTTACCTTTGGTGAACACACTGTTGTTACCAATCCACTGTAGTTCCAAGCATTCCAATCCACCAAGTTCCAGGTAGAACTTCTTTCAAAACAAATAAGCAGTGTCTGACATTAACAAGGATTAGATGATTTTGCACTTGAAGTTCTTCCATTCTTGTATCAGTTGCAAAAACTTGTGTGCAATCCACTGGACTGGAGAGTTTTCCATGTGCTTATCACACTGCTTCAAGGGTGCTTTCCTCCCTCTTCATCCTCCTTTGGACCAGGGAGTATTCTTACTGCAGTCCTTGTAAGGGTGCTGCAACAGGTGACTCTTCTAGAGTGCTAAAACCTGGAAACACAGGGGGAAGCCCTATTGGCTGAGCCCTTAAAAAACCCAAACCAAAACCAAAACCAAAACAACAACAAACTGCAATCAGACAGTCAGAGGATGGTATTTGGTGACAGGCTAGACCATATGATCTTACTTCAACAGGAGGCACAAAATTGCCATGGGGTTAAGTCAGAGAGGTTCATAACTAAAAGCATAACCATTGTATCATTCATATGTTTCCTTACCCCCCCAAAAATCAAGAATAGCTCACTGAAATTTGTCACCTCAGGGTGAATGTTTTAAAAACACAGATTTTGATCCGTAATTTTCATTGCCTGCAGCTCGTAACAGAGTGCGGCATCAGGCAGGAATAAATGGCAGCCCCTGGGAGATGGATTTGCTGATGCAGCTGGCTCATTCAATGGCTGATCTCCTTCAGGCTAAAGGTTGTTTTAAAATTATTTACCTACAGATGGATGGTATCTGTGGGCTTACTTCATTACTCTGCTGTTGTTCATTACAGTCCTCCCATCTCTGCCCTCCCCTGCCAGCCTCTGTAAGAATGGCCTAGCTTCATGTTTCCTCTGTGTTTACACTTGTTTGGCTTTGGTGGGTTGGTTGGGTTTTTTTCCCATGGAGAAGCCCTGCAGAAGTGACTTAAAAACTTGTGTGCTTTCTCCATTACCAAGAGAATTGAGAAGTTGTTTCATTTCCTATTTGTGTGACGTGGCAGCTATGGTAAAGAAATATTCTCACTCCCTTTGCATTGTTTACATTTTTTGTAATGAAAACTTGTTGGAAGAGCTTTTCTGTCCAGTGTGAAGATGTGGGGTTTAGTGCTGTTGGCACTGTCTGAACTTTTACTTGATCATTATTAAGTTGATTCTAATCAAGAACTAAGTATTATTAATAATTTTTTTTATATTACTAATGGTCAGTGGCAAACAATTTGCATGCTTTTCTTCTCTAAGGATATTTTGATGGTTTCTTCAGTGAGAGATTTTCAGGTTCTTCTCTCACATGTTTGTTCATTTAGTAGTAGGAATCATTAGGCTAGTTGAATGCTCCTGTGGTTAACATTTGAGAATAAAAGACTGAATGTAAAGTCTTGACTTTTCATGGGATCTATCATATAAAAATATCAAAGCTAAACAACATTTTAAAAATACAGATGCAGTAGTTGATTAACTTGCCAAATGTTTTGTCTGTAAACTGTTTCCCCTTTCACTTTATTAAGGAAGAGAACCATTTCAGAATGAAGGACATATCTGGCTGTGATTTGTGTACAAAGAATAAAAGACCTAGAAACAAACATTACTGATTCACAAAGGACAGATTACTTCTTTAAGAGAAATGCCATGATTAGTAGTGACATGCTAACAGAAAAAAATCTAATAAGATTTAGGTGAAGCAGGGTGTGTGTGTGGGCATCTTCATTTATGTAACAGTGATCTCTTAATCTAGCTCTCAAAAAACTGGTCCAAATCTGATCAGACCTATGCATTTATTTAGAATAATTCTCTCTGTTCTTAACACTGGGTTCATTTCAGTAGTTACAAATTTTTATTTGAAATAAATTTTTATCATAGCAACCCTCAAGACTGAGAATTAAATCAGTTAGTTGCACTGTGCTGTTCTGTACATAAACACTCGCCTGCCTGTGGAGTACATGTGTATAGCCTGGGAGGAACACTCATAACTGAACTGTGGTTATATGTAGGTAGTTACCTTGGTGGCTTCTGAAGAGTAAAGCAGCACTTCCCAGAGCAAAGTGAGTGTTTCTGTCTTGCAAAATTTGCTGTTATTCCCAATAAACAGGATCTTGACAGGTGAGAATTGCTCCGAATCTAATCCAGCACAGTGTTCAAATGCATCCTTACCTTTATAAAAATACCCTTGCTGAGTTCAATACATGCCATGCAAAATACATGCTACTAAGTGCTTTGATGAATCACGACCAGAATGCACAAAACTTGCAGGATTACATCACACAGGATTTCTTTCCATTTCCCTTCATACTTGTACTGATATTTATGGGAATATCACTTTTAAGGCCATTACAAGCTGCAAAGTATTACAATTTAGTCTAAGAAAGTAAGCAGTTTAAAATTTCAGACTGTGTACTGCATCACTAGGGAACAGACATTTAGAAAATGGGATTTTACATTTTTAGAATAAGAATACCAGCCAGAAAATTGCTTTTACAAGTAGCTGGATACTGTTCTTTCCAGCTGGAACTTTGTTATTTTGATTTCTTTAGAACTAGCATAGTTGAATATCTTCTTTTACTTGACAAAACAAATTGTAGCCATTTGTTTGATAGAAGCATCTATTATAGGTTTGATATGGTTATAGAACTATGACAGAATTAATTTCACCATTGATTAAAAATTATTTTTTTTTTTTCCTCTTCTGGTACTCACAATTTTTAAACCACAAAGCAATGCCATCATGGAGAGAAAACTGTCCAGCCTGCTTTAGACTTTTCTGGTACAGTAGTGACATAAATAGTAAGGGACCAAAAAAAGAAAAGGATTTTAGGCTTCTCTCACATGAAAGATGTAGGGTTAAAAGCAAGACCTTGATGTAGCCAGGGTCATTCCTAACCTCTGCAACTGGCTCATTGAAAGGGCTTTAAACTAGGTCTGAAGAGGGAAGGGGCTAAAACTAGGCCTGCTAGAGGTGAGACTAAGGGTGGCAGGCTGTTGTTAGGAATTAAGTCATTAGCCCAGCTCAAGTGCCTTACACTAATGCACGCAGCATGGGAAACAAGCAGGAGAAGCTGGAGGCCACTGTGCACCACAACTGCTGTGATGTAGTCACCATTACAGAAACATGGTGGGATGACTCTCATGAGTGGAGTGCTGCAATGGATGGTCATGAGCTCTACAAACAGAACAAGCAAGATGGAAAGGGTGGTGGGATGGCTCTCTATATTAGGGAGTGTTTTGAGCGCATGGAGGTCAACAAGTGTGATGGACCGGTTGAATGTTTATGGGTAAAGTTAAGGAAGGCCAACATGGTGGATATCCTGATGGGAGTTTGTTATAGACTACCCAACCAGGATGAAGAGGTTGATGAATTATTCTAAGGATAACTGGCAGAAGCCACAAAATCTCAAGCTCTTGTTCTTTTGGGGGACCTCAACTTACCAGACATCTGCTGGAAATATAATAAGTTGGCTTCAAGTTGCATCAGGAGAGGTTTAGATTGGATATTAGGAAGAAATTCTTCACTGTGAGAGAAGTTAGGTGCTGGAACAGGCTGCCCAGGGAGGTGGTGGAGTCATCATCCCTGGAGGTGTTTAAAAAACAAGTGGATGTAGCACTTGAGGCTGTGGTGTAATGCATAGAGATGTTAGGATGAAGGTTGGACTCGATGATCCTAGAGGTCCTTTCCAACCCTATTGATTCTATGATTCATACTCGTTAACTTCCTCACTAACTACAAAAATTTTACTCTGTGGAGAAAAGGATTTCATACCACCTAAGTTTAGACAGGGAGTTTTCCTCTCTGAGAGTGAAGTAAATAGGTAAATATTTATTTCCCTTCACTACTCTATATTGATGGAATGGCCCAGCACAGGCCATAGCACATAAAAGGCTTTCAGCACCGACCACTGAAGTTCATATCCAATATACTTGCCAAAAGTGGAGTAACCATGGTTACTCCATGGTTGCTGCTCAAATGGAGTCAGTAGTGTTTCATCCTGGTGTCCTATGCTAACAGTAGCTCAAGCAGCAGTCAGCTAAACAGACAGAGGCTAGAGGTACCGTGTTAAGCCTCAGGAGGTGACAGCAATACTGATACAAGAGCTACTGGCCATTTACTTTGCTGGGTAGGGGTGAATATTAGATTAGAAGGCACAGATCAGATGACACTAAGCAAATAGCTTGCTGGTGGGATTTAAATCAGATACAGCCAGTCCCTCTCTTCCTGACCCTATAACCCTAACAAGTCTATAAAGAGGGAGGGAGATAATCTGAAGAAGAGCCAATATGTGCAGGGCATATAGCCTACCAAACCTGAGGGCTGTCCAATTAAAGAAAATCTTTGTTCTTTAGGAAGCCAGAGAGGTCTGCCCCAAATCCCTGCAGTTCATAGTACAGCTCTACCTTAAAGTCTGTTTGGAGGGCTGTAGCTCCAAAGGATCCCTTACGGAGGACAGTAGTGCAGCCTGCAGGAGCAGCACTCTTTTCCCAGTGGAATGGGGCCTTCCAGGGTTTAACGTAGTTTGGCTTTTTCAGTGAAGTTTCTTGATCCCTGGTTTAGGGGGCCACACTGCATTTCTCTGGTCCAGCAGCAGGTCAGCATGGGGTGGCAGGCGAGATGCAGCAGGAAAGGTGCTCACTTCTGTGAATTAGTTGCTATGCTGTCATACAGATGATGTTTATAAGAATCTCTGTCATTTTTAATTAACTTCTATTAAATACAACTAAAGTCTGGTTAGAATGCTCCATGGGAATGACTGCTGCCAGGCCACATCCAGCATACATCCTCAGGGGACTGCAGTAGAGGAACACACTATGTATCATGTATATATTTAGACAGAGGAATTACATTCCATTAATACCCTAACTCAAGACTTCAATCCTCAAAGCATACCCTCATATCTCACTGACTTTATTTAGATCTGAAATTTCTGCCATATTTTCTAAAAAATCCAAAATCATCCCTCCCCACACTTCCTCAGGAACTCAGAGATGCTGCTATATGAGGTGTGAGGTATAGTGGGGTTGAATTTGATCTCCAAAGGCATTTGTTTGCAGTGGAGTGTGCAGAGAACTATTGTGAATTTCTATCTATGAATCAGATAAGCTGTCCCTTCTCTGTATCATCAGAGCACCATAACTATCCATGCACTTCAAGATCTGGACACTGCAGTGAAAACAGACCAAACATAGTCCTTAATATGCATAAAACTATAGCATGTGGGAAGCAACCTGCTTCATGCATGAATTGGAATCTCTCATTTTTACCCAGTCTGAATAGCAGATGCTGACTTCGCCCTGAACCATTGCCTATCACTTCCAGATTTCAGGGACAGACCCCATTCCTAATCTTTGAGTCATACTTTCATATGAGTTTGTATTAAAGTACCATAAACAAGGCGTGAAGCACACAAGGCTTCTCCTGGGCATCTTGCCTATCTGCTGTAGGCAGGCAATACTGACAGTCCATACCAGTTTGCTCCTTTTTTATCCTTGACTTGGTGAAACAGGGGATGTACTAGTCTTCAACTGAGTATATTTCACTTGCTCCTACCTTCTCCTCCTCACCCTTAATTCTCTTACAACTTAATATGCATGTAAAATTACAGCAAATTGATCTCATCTGAACTGGAAATAATCTCTGCCTTAGCCTTGCCTTCTTAAAAACCTTAGTTTTCAGCAACGCTTTTTGGGGGGAGGGGGGGAGTTGGGGAGGGTGATTCTTGGGCAAGATCTGAAGCCCTTATACTTCAAACCATTCTCCATCAAGCAAGGCAATTTCTATAAACTTCAAATATTCACCATATATATTGTTTCTAGGGCATCAGTTCAGTTCTATCATAACAGCTAAAATTACAGTTACAGACTACTTTACAAATCTCAGGTGTATGAGCTTTTAATTTATGCATTCAGCATGGTTTGATGCATTCAATGGTTTGATCTGTTTCACCAGCTTGTTTTTCAGAAAAAGCAATGGAAGCAGAACCTTCTGCAACACTCCTCCCCACTCATCCACAAAGTAATTGGCAGGCATCCATAATAAAGGAGCATGGAAACCAAAATCAATTAATTGAAAAATGATTAAAAAGCCATTAAAGTGATTTGCAGAACCTTATATATAAAAGGAAATTAAAAAATGGAATTGTGACATTTGTAATTAAATATTATATGATAAAAGTTTACATTTGTTATTCCATAAAGCTTTTAGTTTAATTATTATGCCAAATTTTTGTAGAAGTGTACTGATTAAAAAGGGGGGAAAAAACTTTGTACCTGAAAGGAACATTGTATGGTCTTAACATGCTTCCTCCTTTTCTTAGAGGGCAACTAACCTTATTCCACTGGAGAAGGGGAAGACAGGAACAATTAACTGGACAAAGAAAAGACAGGGACAAAAATGTAGACTGTATTTCTGCATTAACATCGTCTCCAGGAGTGCAAGTCATTCCTCTCTTCTGTGCCTCAGTTTCCTCTGTGGAATGAGAGGCAGAAATGACAGCTGTGCAAATACTTTGTACTTCATGAACGGAGAGGCATCAGCTTAAAAAAAGAAAAACAAAACCCCAGCAATTTCCAGAACACTCACCATAGCATTCTGCTGCAAAGGATGTTCCAAGGAATAGGGGCACAAGGTAACAGCTGCATCTCACCACCTTCTCATTCCTGCCTCATGAATTACAGGACACATTGAAAAACTGAGATACACACTCTGATGATCATATTACTTGCAAATGTATTCAAATTGCAGAGCCCAAATAAATACATTCCTTCATTTAGCTGAGAAAGAAACACCATCAAAATACTGAAAGAAAGCAGAAATTCATAAAAACTTTCAGGCAAGATGATACCCAGATCAAAAAGTATTAAAGTGGATTTAACACCATTGGGAGAATCTTCCCAAGTTTAAACTGGACACATTTGATGAAGAATAGTAGAGGCTGTGTACTTCCAGCTTCTTGTTAAGCTCCCCTTGCTTTATATCCATTTCAAGTCTTTTTGCTCATACTTTCAAGTGGTTCAAAAGCATTTACTTGGCATCTGTTATTGTGCCAGCTGCTTCTTCCTGGTGTTATCTAATAAGATTAGGGGGATGCAGAGGGTGGGGATGCACTGTTCCTGTAATACTTTGGGAGATTAAATATTTTCTTTGTAACATTTTAAAGTCTTATTCCATTTTGCAACAATTTACAGTGCAATGATTTCTCCCCTCCAGTCCTCCCATATCTCCTCCTGTGCTTGAAGAGTGGTGTGTCACCTTGAAAAACAGCATGTGGGGTCTAGGTGAGAGAGGCAGGAGAGAAAAGCTTTCAGGAACAGATTTGTGGTCCTGTGGGACTCAAAAGCGTACATCTGAAAAGCACAAGATTAACTATAATCTCAGGTTTCACTGTGAGGAATAATGAAACTGTATGCTTTTATACATTCTCATTAAAAGTAAAACTAGTTTTCTCCTTAGAAAGATAGTGGCAAAAACATCAGGTAAGTTTTATCATATCTCAGAAGAAATTCAAAAGGATACTGATACATTTGCAAGAATTCTGCAGCTTATGTAGCTACTTCCCTTTATACTAAGGATAAACAATTTCTAAGATGAATAGGGAGATATTAAGCAAGCCCACTGCCTTCTAGTTGATTAGAAGCATACCAGCACAGGAACCCATAGATCCATCTACACAACCTCCTAAAGAAATTAAGATATATTACCTAATAATTCTGTTACAGCCTTGTTGACATTCCTACGTCTGTCTGAAGGCAATCTAAATGACAACAGATTTAAGAATATTGCTCTAGGTAAGAACATCCTTCTGCAATGGATACCTCTGGAAGCCTTCATCCCTCCCCCAAGCAGAGCATTTGGAGAAGAAGAAGGAGCAGGGAGTGGAATATGCAATGAAGCATAAAGGCAAGAGCAGGTGTGTTTCACAGGAGGCAT
The DNA here is from genome assembly GCA_013399075.1 of Chloroceryle aenea. Classification (NCBI taxonomy): domain Eukaryota; kingdom Metazoa; phylum Chordata; class Aves; order Coraciiformes; family Cerylidae; genus Chloroceryle; species Chloroceryle aenea. The sequence goes on from VWZY01005366.1 coordinate 189,389, forward strand.
TGCTTATTTTAATTGTGATTCAGTTGCTTTCAGATGCAAAGCAGAGTTCATTTACTTAGGAAAGTGGCCAAGCACTGGTTGGATGGCCAGCAACTAGATGGGTTTGACATACTGTGTGCAGGAGTCTCTTACTGTCATATTTAACTACTCACACACGACAGAAATCCACATTGTCAGGAAGCAGCATTATTCCCACACTACAAGCACATGCCAAGAGCTCTTAAGTGAAATGAAACCTCAAGTGCTTGGTCAGAGGAATTCCAGCTCCAGATTGTGGTCAAGAAGGCTTAACTCTTAAAATCAATGAATCTGCTAATACAGAAATTAATTATTGTAAGAGAAAAAAAAGAGCAGCTTTCAGTTATATGTGTTGGTTTACATTTTAGCTTTAAATTTATCCTCCTCAGACTTTTCTGAACTCTGGATATTTCACCCTTTCTTTCCTAGCCCGTTCTCTACCCTGTTTCACTTCTGCTTCCAATTGGGCATTCTACTGGATTTTAACTCGTTGCTTTCACAGTTACAATTTTGATCTACATGTAGAAAAACTTAATGGTCAAGAACAGCAAGCAGTGAAATGTCAAAAAAGCTGCTAGAACGGGCTGAATGATGCGTGCTGACAGTTCAGTGAGAAACCTGCCTTCTACTTATTTATTTCAGCAGCTTCCACAGCAGATAGCTCAATATGCTATCAGTAAGAAGACACTCATCATTCTAAAGTAAAGATTCCCATCCATCCTCCTCCACTAATCTTTGGGAGTATTTGGCTTGAAAGAATCTTTACATCCTGAATCCATCTTGCTCAGCCTCTCTATTATCTCTTTTTATTAACATCTGTCATGTGACTGAAGCATTCAAGGGTTCATTTGTAACCTGCACAAAACCCAGCTACAGACTTTGCTGATAAATGAAGCTCCAGGTTCTATGTGAAACATTATTATATAATACATCAGTTTTATGTCAGAGCTACTGATGTTTTTATGGCCTCTGTATTCAGAGTAATGGGCCTGTACTCACAGGGGCTTCATAATTTGAATAGCAAGCATCTTTTAGATTGACAAAGTAATTTATAAAAACCTGCACCCTGAGTCAATGTTAGTTATGTAAATCAGAAGCTTTTCTTGAAGTGAGAATTGCTGTTGCTTTCCATTGATGAATGTGGTCTGCATGTTCTCTGGAGAAACTCCTAATCCTTAACAGTATCCTGAAAATAGCATTATGCTAATGAAGGCAATTTTTTACTTGTAATCCTACCCAATTAAATCTGAGCAATAGCTTTTTACATATGGACATATGTAGCATAATTTCCAGAGCAATTCCTTTCTTATGCCATAACCCACTTAAGATCCCCAAAATTCTGAGGCACAGCACCTGCAACAGCTGCTCTGAGTCATGACAAAATGCACATTCCCTACTTGGGCCCAAAATAATCTGAAAAACAAAGGTTGAGATAAAGCAAAGAAACTTCAAGAAAGCATTTCTGACCCCTCTTGGTAGACCTGACCAATACTTAGTTGAGCTAAAGAAAAGTCAACTACTACTATGTAGCAGCTGCTTTTTGTTTGTTTGTTTGGTTTTGTTTAAAAATATGTTTTAAAATGTCTCTTATCTGTATCTCCAAAGGAGATTTTTAATCTTAATTTAATAAATTAAGGAAAGTTAGGTTGTACTGGTCACATCCATGCATTCGACCAATGCCAGATTTGATGAATTAACACAAACTCAGTGTTGCTCCAGTTCTTGCTACAGGTCCCTTCTTTTCAGATGAATTTGTCACATTTCCTGTCCTGTTACTTTGCCAAAATCCTGATAACCTGAACAAAGAGACACCCTGGCAGAGTTCATGCTGGAAGACATGCTATGTTTTCTCTTAATATCCTTGTTACCTAAACGCAAAGCAAGTAGGCAACATAATTAAAGTCATGTTGTAAAAATTTAATGTGACAAAACTGTTTTGCAGTGTTATTCTGACCTGGAAAACAGGGAAGCTAAAAGGAGGTTCGAACAGTTTATAATTACAAATCACTCAATCCTAAATTGTTGATCAATATATTGCCTCAAGTTTCTTTATGACTCAACTTTCTCTTGTTAACCCTGTTAATGTTCCACCAAAATGTCAAGAAGGATTTTAAGTCAGCTTTAGGAAAATGGTTGAGAAGTTCTGAGTCCATCTCAAATCCTGAAATATCCAAATGCAAATATTTCCTACTGCTTGCTGATGCTGAAAATCAGGGAACAAATTCCCTTTTGATGTAAGACTAGTCAGAATGGTTCTGACTCACCCTTTCCTTCCTATCAGTGAAGCAGGGGGGTTCTCACTGACAATTACAAAACTCAGTATGCTCCCCTCTGAGTCTGTTGCAGTCTCTCCCATCAATAAATGGGAGGCGGGAACTTTCCATAATTTAAGGTGTGCCTGTCCTGGCTTGAGTTAGAACAGAACTAATTCTCTTTAGTGATTTTACTTTTCATATCAGTCTGTTGTAACAAACTACACTTTCTGAAGTTAATTACATTTTTTTTACAGAGAGTGCTTCTGGCAGTGGTAACGCCTGATGATTAGAGTTGCTACCCAGGATTGGTGTATACAGAAAGACTCTTGCTTATATTTGCTCTTATGGTGACCAAGGTCACTGCTAAATCACATGTAGTGCGTTGCAGGGTGCAGAAAGTAAAAGGCTGGACCTGTGGGCAGGAGCAGAGAGGAGAGGTGACCATAAACTGACCAGCGAGGGATTCCAGCCCATATACGTCATATTTGCTATAAAGCTGAGGGATCATAACAGTCAAGCCTCTCTTCTTCAATGGCCAGCACCAGAGGAGGACTCCATTGTTCTGCCTTTGCTCCTGATATTCCTGAATCCAGTTCCAGAATCCAGCTCCTGAATCCAGTTCCTGTCTGTCACTGAGTGGAGTCTGAGACTTCCCCCATGTCTGCTCCACAGGTAAGATGTCATTTTTGCAGGGAGGAGTGGACAGGACAGGTGACCAGCGAGATATTCTATTCCATATAGCTAATATGCTCTATAAAGCTGAGGAATCATGAGGGCTAAGCTCTCTTCTTCAATGGCCAGCATCAGTGGAGGACTCTATTCTGCCTTTGATCCCAATGCATGTGTTCCTGAATCCAATTCCAGAATCCAGATCCTGAATCTGATCCCTCTCCGTTTCTGAGTCCAGGCTGGGACTTACCCAGTGCCTGCTCCACAGCATCAGTGGTGATGGTGATGTAATGGCCATCAGGGTGGTTGAGTTTGATATTGGTTTTGTATTTTTTGTATACATTGCATTTTATTGTTATTATTTTCATTAAAGTTGATTTAATTTTCTAATCTGTAAATCTCTCTCCCCTTTTCTTTTTCTCTTCCCTTTGGAAAGGGAGAGGGGTTAATAGAGAGCATCTCTTTTTTGTCTAGAGGCTGGCCCAGCCCTAACCCTTGACACTGCCTATTAAATACTATGTTTTCATCTCCTTTTATATTAAAAAGGAAGATGAGTTTTCAAAATACTTAGAGGTGTTTTATTATCAGAAGATATAATCTAAGAAAAGCAGCTATAAGATTTAAAGAACTTCAAGAGGCAAAGATCTGCAAAGCCTTCAGTCTTTTAATATTATTTAACTACTGTAGGACTCTTTCAATAGCCATGAGAGACTACAGGATGTATTTCTAACTCAATGTGAAAGTTATTAGGAAAATCTAGTCAGCTGATGGAGATAATCTACCTACAGTGTTTCGTGTTGTACTCATTAGCACTTTCTAATGGAAAACTATTTCACAGCATTTGCATTCTAAGTGCTGGAGAGGGAACATCAACTAGATGAACATTAGTATGTTTAAACATGAGGGGGAAAGGTTTAGAGGCTAGATAGCTGTGCTGCTGAAGAAGACAAAGGTAACTAAAAGATACTTCAGCTTAATGCTTTCCTAAAAGAAGATCACTCGCACAATGTCTATTAAGCTGTTTTCATGATCTTTATGAGCCCAAAATTTTTATTTGGTAGGGGGAGGGATCACACAAAGGACTTACCTATTATCAGTTCAATTTTAGCTCTACCTACTGTGTGTCTGACATTTTGCAGCCAGAGATAAACATAGTCCCTCCTCCAGGATGCTGTCTCCCCTCTGGGACAAGAGACTATTGGGCAGAAAAAACAATAAATCATAACAGTGACATGATTTTTACATCAGTATTATAGTAGTTGTGCATGTAAACATCTGAATTACTGTAGGAGCTTAACACTGAGAACTGCAACATAAAGAAATGCATATGTATGGATACATGCATATGTCTATATGAAAATATATATCAGTCCACAACATTTTAAGTGCAAAATAGTCACATGGGTAGGCTGTGCAATATTTAGGCTATAAAAAATGTTGCGTTTTATTCCTGTTTTCCATGGTTGGCAAGCAATTTAATATTGATTCCTTTCTAGTACTGGTCACTTATCTACAACACCTCGTTTTTGAAACAGCACTCCTATTTCTGGTAGCCTAGGAAGTTTAACATCCTTGCCTAAACTTTAGATGTAATAACTTAGTTTCTAACACCAAGTCTTTTCAGACGTGCCTTTACCACTGGAAGTACAAAATAATGCATTAAATAACTTAATGTTTCCTTTATATTCTTTCCAGCTTCAAGGAAAATCTCCATCTGCTCGATTCACAGCCATCAAGAGATTCCTTGATATATGTGGATATGAATATTAGAAGACTGAGTACCAAGAGTGAAAGATGAATGACCTTGAACTGAAAAAAAAATAATTATGTTCTTCTCCTGTTCTTCCCGTACCTCGCCAGGAAAGTTACAGAAATAGTGCATTTTGTATCAAAACACCTACTGATTTAGCACTTCATAGAAGTAGCATAAGCCTTACTTTTTTTTTTTTTTAGAGAGAGCCTTAGAATTTAATTTTGTCTAGTGACTGGCAATGCCAGACTCAGAGACAACAGGCTACTTCCGTTTCCTGGAATTAAGTGTTCTAATACCAATTATCTTAACAAGCCATCGACAGTTCTTTTTCTTTCAAAGTAATGAAATCCTAAACAGAACTCCTCAAGCAGTAAGGCTGCAAATATTGTTTGCATGCTACGTTGACCACCCAGCTGATCCAGTGGGCACTTCTTGTAGCAGCATATTTTTTTTTAGTTCTACTGTTCAGGTCATGTAGTAGTGGCATGTTTGCTTTCAATATTTTTCCATTCATTAATACTTTAAATTAGATGTTATTTTCTTTTCATCTGACTTCAAGCAATATGTAGTACGTCTCTAAAGGTATTACTGCTCATAGAGATAGCTAAAAAAACAGGAGAAATACCCAGTGATTATGGACCAACCTTTTAGCTCCTCGCAGGACAATCCACTAATATGCAATAGTCACTGAACACCACAAATCACTGCTTTTTGGTTTTCCCTCCTTTTAAAACAAGGTGGTGTTATTCACTAGCACCAGAAATAACTACCAGCTCCTGTAGTTCCAGTTAAATTCATATTAGCCAGCATTTGAAAAAATGGACAGGAATTTGCATACTTATCTGGACTCGATGGAGCTACCCTGCATATTCCATGCCAGAGATTGTACTCCATACTATTGTCTTCCATGCAGGTTTGCTCTTGGATATCACAGAACAATGCTTGTTTCTGTCACTTGACCAGGAGTCAGGACGGCCTAGAAACACTGCACAGCATCTACCATGAAAATAGCCAATAGACCAAGGGTCAGTTCACAGAATGATAGGGGATGGAAGGGACCACTAGAAATCATCTGGTTCAAGCCCCTGCTAAAGTGGGGTCACCTAGAGCAGGTTGCACAGGAACACATCCATGCAGGTTTTGAAAGTCCTAAGAAAAGGAGACTCTACAACTTCTCTGGGAAGCCTGTTCCAGATCATGTGGATCTGTTTAATTTCTGTCCCTAAAATGGAAGAGGAGTTACGTCTCCCTCCAATGCATAAGGATTTTAAGTTAGTAGGTACAACAACCTTGCATTGCTAGCATAAAAAGCTTACTGAAAAGATAGCACTGCATGGAACTGCATTTTGCTACATTGCTGTGGTGAAACACTGGAGCAGTTCCCAGAGAGGTGGTAGATGCCCCATCCCTGGTTCAAGGTCAGGTTGGACGGTGGTCTGAGCAACCTGTTATAGTTGAAGGTTGGTTGGACTAGATAACCTTTAAATGTCCCTTCTAACCCACCCCATTCTGTGATTCCGTGGTTCAGGGTAGGACATCTTTCAGACAACTCAAAGTGACACAAAAATTTAAGGAAAAAAAAAAAAAAAGAAGAAAATGCCTGTGTTGCTTTTCAGTCCAGGGAAATTTCCCAAAAACTTTAGTAACTTTTAGTCCAAGGTAATGAAGACTTTGAAATAAACTTGTTTCTCACCAAAGCTTAAAATGTATGAAAGAGTATTAAAATAATATTTTTTCATGAAACATTTTGAAGCCAGCTGATCATCAAAGCCAAGTCTTTGTTACCATCATTTTCAGCACAGTGGCCTTCTTCAGTTTGCAGTGGTTTTGCCTGAAGTGAGAAAAAAAAAAAGAAAACCCAAACCAACATACATACCTGGCTGTCTTGTGAATTAATTTCTGTTTGTAAGCTAGTCTTGTAAGCTAGCTCTGTGTTGAAGTAGCTTATAAAAGCTAGATCTTCAAAACAAATATGGATACACACATGCTGAGAAGCCATCCAGGTTTTCAATTGTTCTTCAGACAGCCTTGCATGAGAAGGAATAAAAGAAGTCACAAGAAGAAACGGGTTGTGTTACCTACTTAACTTTCCAGTTACAAGGCAGATACTTCCTGCAAAGCAAAAGGGAGCAGATTAGGTAAATCAGCCATTTCCTTCTGCCAGAGAATTTCCAAAGTTTGTCACTGCTTGCTTAATGGATTTGTGCAATACCTAGAATTTACCTACTGGTGTCATTTTAACACCAGAATTTAGTATTTGTGTGATTTGTATCATCTCCTCCCCTTTCATCTCCTTTTCCATTTATGTTTAAGCTTCAGAGAAACTCTAGAAGTAAACCCAAGCATTCTCCATATGCAAACTCTGTTTCATGATCACTTGATGATAAAAGCAAGTTTGCTCTTCCTACTTCCTCTTATGGTAGCAGAGTAATGAATCAAGTGCTAGAGCCAAGAAGAGCAGAAATGGAACTGTATCTAGGAGCTATTTTAAGAATAGTTAGGCCCTGGGATGGCCGCACTGACCAAATGATGAGAGCTTGTAATGGCTGGGTTTAACTGAAATTACAATACCTGCCCTAGTATAGTATTTCAAAGGATCAAATCTCACCTCTTTTGGGTTCAAAACAGCTCACTGAAGGGTACATTCATTTGCCCTGCTATGACCTCCTGAAGCCATTCAGGCAAAGGGCATCCTGTCATTAGCCCTCCTGGAGCCCAGTTTACTTCTTCATTACAAATTGTCATTCAAGTGTGGGTAAAGGAGGAAACAGGATTCACATATTGTTTTCACAACCCCCAGTAGCAAAGGACTTTGGAATTGAGTCCCTTTTTTAGCTTAGAATTGCCATGGTAACCCTCCTCTGTATGGATGTTGCTGGTATCTTCTGCAGCAGTTAGTTTATGCACTTGCCAAGCAACTCAAATCATTTGAGCAGCTCCTGGTTAATAAGTTTGAGTTTGCTTTACCTGGAGCTCTTACGGTTGTTTTCTTCCTGACCCTCAGAGGGGACCTCATTTCTCACTTTCTTCTCTGACATAAATTGCTCTTAGGAATTAAAAGAAGAAAGAGTAAGGTGTAAAATATTGGCTGAGAATTATTAATGTAGGGCCTGTCCCTGCAGGAACCATGCCATCAAGACCCTCAGAAGGAAGTTAGTTTTCCAAGACACCATATCTCCAGCCACACACTGCTTTTGCCATGAAAAGGTCTGCTCAGCTACTGTTACAGGGACTCTGCACAGTATGGTTAAATAGCCTTTGATTTTGTGCAGGAAGCTTAAACATAGGCTTTAGCCTCACTTATTTCAGAGATGAAATAGGGGATAGAAGTAGAGGATTGAATTAAGATTTGAAAAGGGTACGGCGAATTGTATTGGCTTGAATTGCAAAGGTTTAATTGGGTTTATCAGCCAGTCAGGCAATCATGAAGAAGAAACTAGATTATTCACCATGCAGCAGTTCTGCCAACGAGGGCTGCATACCATGAAAGGTCTATGACCTTTTCTCATACCTTTGGCATTTATCTTCTTAACCATTATCTAAGTTGTCTAAATTGCCCAGCTGTGTTTAACACATTGTGCAAAATCTGGCCTCACAAATCCCTCTGTGATTTCCAAGACCCACTCAGAGTCCCAGACCCTTTCTCTGGAAGCTGATTGCTAAGCACATTGCTCTTGGGCTTGCTGGGAAATATTACCATGCAGGGCAGGTGGCATTTTAACAGTGAGAAGGCAGCAGACAGCAATTCACTGAAGTCTTCAGCAAGTCACTTAACATCTCAACAGGTGCTAACTAGCTATAGTACACACCAGCTGCTTGCTACAGGTAAGGGATGAAAATGTTCCAGGCTCTGGAGAGATTGCCTGAACCTGCTTAAAGAACCAACACAAAATTCCCCTTTTCTTCCTTCATCCGTGTTCCTTTCCTAATCAATTTACCACAATTCTCTTTTCCCATCTTCACACATCATTTCAGCTGTGGTACAAATCTTACTATCCCTTTACTTTTGGATCCTTTTTTTTCTTATAGCTGTGTCCCCTTTCATACAGCTAACAGGTGCTATTCATTGTTTGGCTGTGTAGCTTTTGTTGCCCTAATCATGACTCCTTGCCACATATTTTCCCCACTTCCCTTATAATTATGTATTATTTTTCATTTTATAGCTTCCTCTCTCTTCAGTCCTTCTTCCATTTAGTGCTTTCATTTTCCTCTGCAGACCCAGTTCAAGCAACAAACACTTTCATTGATAGCAAACCCAGAAGAGCATTTGACTTTCCTCCCAAGTCCTTTTGCTAAAAATGGATTATGAAATTGTGGCAGCAGCAGCCAGAGGGTGCCACTGAAAAGAGGGTTTCTATTGTGCTAAGCACTGTAAAGGCACATTAGTCTGACTTTGTCCATTGAAGAAGTTCAAGGTTTTAAAAAGCATTGACCCTAAAGGGAACAAAAAGCCATTTAAAATGAGATTCTGAAAAATAAGTTGCATTTATCTGCAACTGTTAAAGGGAAGAAACTTATGGTGAAACTGTGCTGAACCAGGGGAGCTTTCAAGAAATACTCGCTCAAGATTTTCCAACACAAAAAATCAAAACAATTTCTAATGAAAATGTTAGATCTTCTATGAAGCAATATTTGGGTGGAAAACTTACAGTAAATGTTACCAACTGTAATTGTGAGCTTTCTAGGCAAGTTACTCAAACAGAAAAAAAGTGCATATTACCTTTCATATAGTGACTGAATAAACATAAAATTGGCAAATATAAAAATTTACATCACAAAAGAATGGCATTATGGAAGATAAGCACATCTCATTAATGCAATACAGGTGGTTCTGTTGCGGCTCTGCCAGCTAGGAAATGAGCTGCTGCTGCCTCTGCACTCCCACAAAGGTTGTGGAGGACCTGTGAGAGTGAGAACCAGTTGCAGGGAACCACAGTTGGGTCCCCTTGAGCACCTGTGCTGCTTGCCTGTCGTGGACACGGCCACGGGGCCCTGCCTGGGGATGTCAGAAGAGTTCAGGCCTCTGCAGAAAGGTCAAACTGTCAGAAAGGTCAAACTGTCTCCACTGGGGCCACATGAGGCAGAGACCAAGGCTGTACCACAGTGGTACAGAAAGAGCTGGCAGCTGGTGAATCCCCAGTGGATTATCCAGGCTAACCAAGGTACCAACGTTCATGCAAAACACGGATGGGCACCAGGGACCTGCCTCCCCCATGCTGCCAGTGATAGCTGTTGACTTTAGATACAGAGATTTCATCTCTGTTTTTCTTGTCAGCACTCCCACTGTTCCCTCTCCCACCTTTGTGTATGCGTAGGCAGCACAAGGATTCAACAAAAGAATCAGATTTCATGTGTGGCAGCAATTAGGAAATTTTTGAGACAGGGCTCGTTTTATCTAGATGGCTGTTTTTTCTGGCTTAGGTGCAAATGAAGATATCCATAAAAGTATTAGAATTACTACTAAACAAAGAAAAAACACTGAAACCAATACAAAACGTGAAGTCTCACTATCCTGCTTTCTCCCAAAACTTCCCAGGTCTAGAATTACAATACAAGAAAAGTAATTCCTAGAGAAAACTCAAGTTACAAGACAAAATTTTAAGTCTTGTGGACTCATTGGCATGGAGCAAATGACAAATACACAGCTAGAACACTTCTGTATCTCTGATTAGCTTTACTTTGTTATGTTACATCTTCCAGGCTAAATCTTTCCTTGCAGCTCAAGAGCAAAGCCCAAAATTCTACCAGAAGAAAAGTGTAATGAAGTAGACTATTTCACACTGCTGGGCCTAAAGCATAATTTCTGCTGCAAGACCTGCCCGAGCTTCATACCTGAAGAAATACAAAGTTCAAACACAAAGCAAAAGTTTTTAAATAAGCATGGGGTTTTTTTGTTTGTTTGTTTTTCCACTAGCCACATTTTTTAGGATAATGGAGCAGTTTTAAAAAATAAACTATATGATATTTCCCACAAAGATACAATAAGCTTCAATATTCATTGGAAAAGACAATACAGATCACAAACTCTTCAATCTAGAGACCAATGTCTAGTCCCAAATATATTTTGTTGTGAAACACTGAACTAGCTATGAAATCTCACACCAACTCCCCATTTAATTTTCTTTACTGGACAAACAGTCACTACAACTGAATTATTTAGCATGGAAAAATGAAGCATTGAAGTCTTCTTTCAACTCCCTTGCTAAGTGAACAGGAAGTTGCAATGACATCTTAAAATTTAGTGAGAAAATGGCCCAAATAGAGCATAAAGCAAACGAATGATGTCTTAATCTGGAAGGCTTGTCAGATAACTGTGTTAAACTTAGAAACTTTGCACAGTTGTATCTCCACACTTCCCCACTCTTGGATGAAAAACAAAGGGTATGGTGATAGTTTAAGAAAAAAGTCTAAAGAGAATTATATAAGCATAAGTGCTGTTCCATAATAAGATATTAAGTATTTTTGAACATCCTTCCCTTCACACTGAAATAAAAAGAGGCAGCTTGATAGATTTTCATACTAGCTGAAGGTATTTAGACCCTAGTCCTTCACTGATGCATGACTACTCTGCACATTAAATGAGAGGAGTCTCCATTTCCCCTATGACCTGATCCCAAAGATCATGCTGTCTTTCTGCAGCTTTCCATCTCTGTACTCTGCTTTTTCCTACTACACACAGGTACTAGGCCAGGGAGGGTTTTGGAGAGGAGAGTAAAGATTATTTGCACTCAGACAATTGCAGTGAAAACATCTGGACATTGTCCAAGCATTTAGAACTTGGTGTGCTACAAACAACAGTTTCCATTCCCTAGTATTATTTAAGAGACCTCTGTTCTGGTGGCCTGTATGCACTCTTCCAGTCTTGCTTTAGAGACAACTGTTTGCAAAGAAGCATTAGTTGGTCTGCACTTGGTCAAAAAGTGACCACCAAATGTAATCTGCAACAGTGAAGGAAATCCTGAGCTTTTATTCAAAGTGTCATATTAAACATGTAAGGTGCCAAAAATATCAGCTGGTATAAGCTTATGATACATAAGAGAAATCTTGCACGGTTCCTTTTGCTCATGGTTCTTTATGAGTTGGAGCAAGGTAAGGCAGCAGTAGTTTCATTCAAGTCCTACATTCCCCTGACATCAGGAAGAACGTATTCAGAATAGTTGAATGGTTCAGAATAGATTAACTTGTTCCTTTTCCTCCTAGGATCTGATATCTTTTTATCTCCAGTGTAGAGATAATAGATATAAGAAGGAAAACAAACTAATGAACAAACCCTAGCGCCTTTCTCTAATAATCTTCACTAAACTGAACCCAGCAGATTGTTCTCTTTCTGTAAAACAACATTTGTAAGAAGAAAATCTGTCTTCTTAAATCATGATTAAAGGATTAAAGGTGGGGGGGTGGGGAAAGTTGGCAACACTTCACTGTCCAGGAGTTCACTTTGGGTTTTTTGCCACAACCAGAAAAACCAGTCTAAGATTCCCTCCCCCTTGTTTATGTTCTGAATTTATTAAATCTGTCCATATCCATTAGAGGTCACAGCACCTTAGAGATGGAGAATGCCAAGAATCTTTAAATTTGTAACTGCAACAGTTGCTTGATCTATAGTTTCAGAATTGACTGGCTGATGGCTGGCAAGGGGTGGCCCAAGAAATGAGTCATACCCTAGACTCCAGTGCATAAGCTGTGTACTAGACAGAGACCAGAAAGATGATGCAAGCTCTATAAAGTGGTGGAGGAGAGGGAAGAGAGAGCAAAACAGAACAAAAAATAGCTAGGTGCTCCCCACAAGCTTGCCTGTAACAGAAAGCCTCATGAACATTCACTTAGAAATTGAATACCATCACGTATAAGCTTATTTTTCCATTTTTCCATTAGTGACCTCTGGAGCATCTCAGCACTAAGTGGTGCTGCTGTACAACAAAAGAGGCAGCCTTCTGCTTCTGTAAAATAGGAAGCAAGGCCGTGCTCCTTCTTCAAACATCATCAGGCAGTAACAGAAAAGAGAGACTGCAACATATGGGACCCAGGTATCTGTGAAGGTCTCATCGCTGAGAGATGAGCTCACAGTGAGCTCACTGTCAGAGCTCACTTAAAGTAAACAAATTAATCTAGGGATTCTGAATGATTCAACTTCATGCCCATTCTGGCACTGAGTAGGAGGGCCTGATGATGGAGAATCAGTCAGAGATGAGAATACAACATTGAAAATACAGATAATTTTCTGTAGCAGAGGGTTGAAGGTCAGGCTGACCAAGATCCAGAGAGGCAATGAGTACTCTAGAAGCACTTTCCTCATTTTAAGACAATGCCAAATTTCTGAGATGAACAGAGTACTCTCTGCCTAGGAGCTGACAGCAAGAGGACCCTCATGAGGCACTCAACATACTATATCAGTATGAAGTCATCCAGACTGGTGGAGTGTTTCTAGTATGGAGCACATAAAGCTGTTGGGTGAGGTTGTCACAAATCATTCATCTTTCAGCCAGGAGGCTGAGGCAAGCTGGCATTGGAAAGAGACCATGACAATCTGTGGAAGCTTGACATGCTTTTCTAAGCTGATACTTAGAAAAGTAAGTGCCATGAAAGAAACTGCCATGACAATAAGGATTAGGCAGGCAGCTGATATATTTCAGCAGACATATCTATGCATATTGAGGGTGCTAACTGGGCTCCTCCTTTGCTGGGATTGCTGAGGGACAGAACACATCACGTATAGGTAAAACATACCATCTTCTCTATCAGTGCCATTAGCAAGGGAAGTCAATAGTTAAAGTATCTTACTACTGACAACCAAAATCCAGATTAAAGCCTGCATTCAGAAAGCCACGAACATCTTGATTAAGGTGAAGGAAAACTAAAAAAAGCATTTGTATACAAATGGTTCATTTGCTTCTGCATCAATAGGTGGTGCTCTTTATATTCTAACACAGGCACTTTCATGCCTGAAGGTGAAATCTCTAAGTGCTTTTTCCACATGCTCCCCTTCATCTTAAATTGCCAGACCTTCTTCCTTCTAAAGAGGCTGGACAATAATCATATTAGTGCTCAGTGGGTTCAACCAGGAGCTTTACACTAATCTGTCATAGTGAATAACCAAAGGAGTCAGAGAACACGTAGGATTTCTATGCCTCTCTGGAAGGCTACCACTCACTAAATACTGATGTGATCCTTCCTTTTTAAGTGCTGCTGAGGGCACTTCATCATGCTTCTGTCCATGTTTTTCCTGGCATGAATGTGCTGAGCCACAGAGTGACTCCACGTCTGACAAAACCCAAACACTTAGTCCTATTAGGCTACCAGCATCTCAATCTGTCACATTCAGATAAAATTTCCAGGTGCAGAATGAGGGAGGACACATCCTGGGAAAACCACATATACACCAGCCCCTTTTCTGATTCCCAGAACAGAGGCATCCATGGTCCATCCCCTAGCAAAAGCAGCTGTCTTCACCTCCACAGGCAAGCACAAATGCCCTTGTCCTCTGGAAACGGAGCATCTGGGCATTTGTTCCAGTGTATCCAACTGTAACTCAGGCAGGTGATGGAATATCGTGCAGTCTTTAAATAGCCTCTGAGGCATGACAAAAGAGAATCAATTTCTGGGATAATAGGAGGAAAATTCTAACTATATAAATCAAGGAAGTTGGCACGCTTACATAGAAGTGCTATAAATGATGCTATACTGAGCAGGACTCTTTGTCCTTTCCTAGTTGCCTTTGAAGTCCATAGCCTTCCACAACAAACATTCATTTTTTTCATGGCTTCCTAATGAGTCTGGCACTAGATATTGCTTTAAAGACAATATGCTGTGTGGAGTGACCTGGATTTATTAAGAAGGAATTAACCTATAGCACAAAATGCATCCAGCCCACAACAATGATGATAAGACCACAAACCACAACCAGTGGCAGCAACACCACTGAGGTAGCAATACACTGCAAGGGCTTCTCAATCAGCTTTCCTACCAGAAGGAAAACAAACAAAAATCAACCCCCAAAATGCCCCTCAAAACCCAAAGAGGTATCTGTTATATTTACTGCTGTCTTAATTCCGTAGCAGACTTGGTTGGGGTGTTAGGCCTGTGACTGAATATTTTCATCTCTGTCAGTGAAGATAATCCACAACAAACCACATGGGTTGAACTAGGACTTCCAGAGGAATTAGCTGCTCCACAGCTGCTCCCTTTTGAAACCCAGAAAAACTCCTCTGTTTTGTTTGTTTTGTTGGTTGTTAAGTCTTTTGTCCTTGTGTGCAGAGCCTGCTCTGTGCCCTTGGCAGGAGGTGATTTCCCCAGAGCAAATGAGGGGGAGAAGCAAATGCTTGGAACATGAGTCTCTCACATGGCAAGATTCAACACTTCCATAGATTTTTTTTCCCCATAAATGGGTAAGGCTTCTATGTCTATTACCTGTTTTCAACCTCCTGCTCTGGCCCTGGCACAGTTCTTGTGTAAGGACCCAGTTTTACTCTTGCAGCAGGCCTCCCAAAGATTTAAATGAAGACAAATTAGCACCACTATCCAAGGCTCAATGCCTCTGGCTACTTTCAAGCATCTGGGAACCTTTGTTATCTGATCTTTACCAAAATTATTTGAGTTTTGCTCTGTGTATTTCTTCTACATCTGTTTCTTTATTCGTTACCCGTTCCTCATCTTAAATCCTGCCTCTCTCCTGTAGTGTTATCCAGATTCATTTCCAGCAAGACCCATGCTCCCTTTCAACCTTTAATGAAACAGACTCATCCTTAAACTTGAGCATCCATAACCTGAGGAATTTCTTCAGAGCAAAGGAGTTCAACTTCAAAAAGCTCTGCTGAAAAGCTTGCACAGAGACTTGGGAACTCACTGCCTTGGTTTGCATTTTCAGTTTCTTTCCGAGATAGAACTTTCACCTTGAAAATATGCTGAATATGGCACAAAGATAAATATAGCTTTGGCATTCAGTGCACTCTGATTTTTCATTTGTCGTTCTAATGAAAGAACACAAACCCCACTATTTTTCTCCCAACAGAAGCCATGTATCTGATAGCCCGCCCAGAAAATCCCTTTCTATGTCTTAAACACCTGTCTCAGAAATGTCACCCTGCTGCGGTAAACTGAATTATATATCTTGACCTGACATTTACTGTACATAGATATTGGTTTGTTTTTACTCCATGCTCTTCTCTCTCAAGCCACCCTTTGAACAGAGATGGGATGAGGAAAAGGAAACAGAAAAGGATGAGACAATTCACTGCCACTAGGAAAAGACTCTGAGGGCACAGGACTTGTTCTGTGCTTAAAGGCAGAAAGATGAGTAACAGAACACAACAGAACTGGTCTGAAATGAAGGAGCTTGAAACGCTCTCCAAATTATCACAGGTGTCTGCTGGAAGGATATGAAGCTCTCGTTGCTCAGCTTATCATCATACGAAAGTCTTTGTACAGGACAGACGGACATATTGACCATTTAAAATTCCTCCAATTAAATCACAGTTTGGGTTAAGATGGCAGAAAAGGCTTGCCAGAAATCACAGACATTGGGTGTAAAGCAGCACAGTTATTGATCCCACTCCAGGATAACAAACTGGGGGAAAAAAAATTTAAAAATCTCTGAGCAAGAGCAAGGCAGTTGCCAATTAACTGCCAGTCTCCGTGTGCTGGTGAGGGAAGGATATGGTTGATCTGTACAAAATAACCCTGCAGCACAGTAATACAGGATCTGTTTGACTACTGGAGAAAGCAGTTCACTCTAAGAAGTGCTAATTGCATAGGTTACATCTACTACTTGGCCAGCATTTTCTAAGTTTTAAAGATTTGAATGTCCTCCCCTCCACCTCCTAACAGGAGACATCAGTGGCATGCTGCTAAAGGCTCATGCGTGCAGACAAGTCTCTGTTCTTTCTCCTGCTATTGCTGTCAGGTCTCTCTTGTAAGGAGTAAGACAACCTTGCTCTCTCATCACATAATTTACTGTTAGGACTTCACCTCATGAGTCTGTGTAGGAAAAACACTCCAGCCCTGTGATGCAGCTAGGGAGGCAGGTCATGTCAGGAAAGACAGCACTCAAAAAGCAGCCTGCCCATAGCAAACTACTAATGGTGTAGCCCAGGAAAGGAGCCTTCACCTTGGGACCAGGATGGTTAAAGTCGCAGGTGTCACACTGGGAAGGCAGAGACATAAAAAGGTTAGTATTGTAAATACTGCTAGCTATACATTAGTGAAATTCCTTGTAAGAGTGCTCTGCTCCTCTCCTTTGATTAAAATTTAAATTTAACCATCTAATCATAAATATGACATCTTTAAAAATACTTGTATCAAGTAACTACAGGTAGTATTTTGTAGTTACTTTGTCAGACACTCTACAACCACAGGGAAATATTACTGACTTGATATGTAAGTCGTGTTATAAAACACAATTTACTACGTATGGTAGAAATTCTCTCACTCCAGGAATTTTAGGAGTACTAGTATAATGCCCTTCCTGAAAACCTGGACATAATTAACTTGAAATGCATTAAATCTCCAGATTTCTGCTGTGTTAAATTAGATGTGAATTAGAGCTCTCAGCAATTCATTGGAGGGCTGAACTGGCAAATACACTAATGCTCAGGGGAAATACAGAGCCAAGACACTCTGCATATGTACCACAGATCTGTTTGCACAAAAAGAAAAAAGCTACTCCAGTGCATGGGGGAAAACATGTGTTACTACCTTTGCTCAGGAGAAGCCAACCTTAATTCCTCATCTGATGGCATCCTTCCATCATAACTTTAAACAACCTCACAGAGCTGCTGCTGGGTAAGAGATATATTCTATATCAGAACTGACTGCAGTTCAATGTTGGTGCACAATCATGCTGTGCACGATGCACAGCATTTATTTGAGATAAATCTGGTTTGATATGTTTCATAGATAGACAGTCCCGTAAGAAGTCTTTTATATCAAGTGTAAGAAGCACTTCAGTACAGATTTATTTGGATATAGCTTGTCCCTGGATTTCAGCATTGCCTAAGCTGAGAGGATGGGAACACTGAATAACAGAATTCCATTTTATGATAGCAAGGAAAAAAAATTAGCATCAAGTCACAACATTACTGGATGAATCATGCATCCAAATATACAACTTTAACCAGTGAAATAGAAACATTTGTGAGCTACAAATGGCCTCAGGCAATTCTTTTTCACTCACTTGAAAAAAAAAAAAATCCACCAACAGTTTCTTTAAAAGAACTTCCTTAGCCTCTAGCTATGGGGAAAGAAGCTCTGGGTTTTGCATGTCAGCACTGCACGTTTGTTTAACAGTCTCATCAGGGCAAAATTTGGATGTATACTGAAAGATAATAATGCTTAAAATAAAGCTGTCATATACTTACGAAGAAAATTCCAGCTTCCCTTTGCCTTCCATAGTTTTGTTATTGCTACTGAGTTTTACCACAACTCCAGGAAAACTGAAAAAAAAAAGGCACATCAGAACCTGCCATCTCTGTGTCATTAGACAACTCGCTGTGAAAGTGGTGTAGGGCTCTGGCTGGACCACTGGGGCCAGTGGTCTAGGAGTCAGTCTGACTGGTGGAGGCAAGGGGAGTAGGGCTTTGACAGTCTGGCTGGGGCAAGCACTGTAGGGCACTGGCTGGCCATCCACAGCTAGTGGTGTAGAGCTCTTGACTAGCTGGCTGAGGGAAATGCCTGTGGTTGTCCAGCTGGGGCAAGTGGTGTAAAGCTCTGGCTGGCCATCAGGAGCTTGTGGTGTAGTGCTGTGGCTGTCCAGCTGGGGCAGCTGGGGTAGGGGTCTGGTTGGCCCACCAAGGCAAGCCGTGTATGACTCTGGCTGCCTGGCTAGAGAAATTAGGGCTCTGGCTGTCCTGTAGGGGCAAGTGGTGTAGGGCTCTGGCTGGCCAGCCAGGGACATTGGTCTAAGCCTCTGCATTGCTAGCTGGGGGAAATAGGGCTCTTGATGGCTGCCTAGGGTAAGTGGTGTAGGGTTCTGGCTAGCTAGCCAACCTGAGCCTTAAACCATTTTCTCCAGATGTCCAGATTCCTATGCTGTTTACCCTGGATTACCAGTTAGAGCCATATTTCCCCTGGTTGGCCAGCCAAAGCCTTACACCATTAGCCCCGGCCAGACAGCGAGAGCCCTACATACCCACTAACCTCAGCAGGATAGCCAGAACCTTATTTCAGCTGGCTGGCCAGACAGAGCTATACACCACTAGCCCCGCTGGTCAGCAAGAGCCCTGTTTCCACCATCCATCCATCCATCCATCCATTGTCCTAGACCATTTGCCCCAGATGGTCATTTCCCCATGACCAACCAGAGCCTTACACCAATTGCCCTGGCTGGCCAGCCAGAGCTCTACAAAACCTGACCCAGCCAACAAGCTAGAGCCCTACACCACTATCACCAGCTGACAAGCCTGTTTCTCCAAGCTGACCATCAAGAGCTGGAGACCACTTGCCCTGGTTGGACAGCAAGAGCTCTACACCACATATTCCATCTGGCCAGCCAAAACTCAGCCAGAGCCCTTCTCAGCTTGGACTGGCTGGCCGGCTAGAGCCTTATACCACTTGCGCCAGCCAGACCCCTGCAGCACTTGCACTGACTGTCGTGCCACTCAGAGCCCTGCACCAATTGCCACGGCCAAGTGGCCAGAGCTCTATTTCTCCTGAATAGCCAGCCAGAGCCATACCCCACTTGCCTCAGCTAGCCATACAGAGGCAACTTTCACCACTTTCCCCAGTCAGCTAGCCATAGCCCCCTGCCTACCTTCTCCAGCTGGCCAGACAGAGCACCACATCATTTCCCCTGGCCATTCAGCAATAGCCCAACAACACTTGCCCCAGCTGGCTAGCCAGAGCCATACACCACTGGTCCCAGCCCTATTTCCCGGAGATGGCCAACCAAAGCCTTAGGTCATTTGCCCCAGCCAGCTATGCAGAGACGTAGACCACTGGCTGACACCAGTCAGCAGTGATTTTGGATTGAAAAACAAAAAGGGAGATTAACTTGGTACTTGTAAAGCAGTTCACAAAGCATCATTTAATCACACAGAGATGCCAGGTTCTGATGTGCCTGGCCAACAACCAATTTTAAAGACAGACAACCTGTCTTTTTCTGCAGGACTCACACAGAAGGGTAGCACTGCTGGCCACTTTGGTATCCTTCAGCTCCCATCCCAGTGACAATGTCTTTACTCGCCTTTGTCATATCTGACAGAGAGAGATGAACCTACAAGCACGTGTACATCAGTGGTAATGTAGAATGATATGTGTTTTTTATTTGTCAGTTAAATCAGCACCTGAACATAAATTTCTAAATAGCAACCAAACCACTCGGTTGCCTATCACCTTTAAATACTATGTAATGTTGTTTATACTATGAATAGAGAAAAAACACTCATGCAAATATTTCTGCATCTCTGGACAGAGCAACAAATAAAGTACTGACTAATCAACATAGAAAGAATTTATTGGCACATAGAGTGACTCTTTTTAAGCATCAGCTGTGGAAGTGAAAGCTGCACTCACACAAAAAAAAGACAAAAAAACCCTCCTAAGTTGCAAATTTTCACAGAAGAGAAAACCACCTTTCTTCAGCAGCCACACACAAAATAAGAGTTATTAAGCACAGGACCTGAACAGAAAGACTGCAGCAGCCTGGATCAGAAAGAAACAAAAATCATAGTCATGGGATTATTCTGGTAGTTTATACATTTGAAGTAGTAACAGAAGAGCTTGCTTAGAGCTGATCAGTTTTTCATCATTGACAGACTTCTGAGAGAATATGGGCTTGTTAGCCAGGAAGCTTAGTGAAATGTGTCATGAGAGTCACACTGAGAAAACCTTCTCCCATTGAGGATGAAGAATCTGTATGTTACAGAGTAAAGCCACCCATGACACCTAAGAATGTCCACAGCTGCATTTTTCAGGTATCAATGGGTAGACAGAAGTTCAGTCTATGTCCTGCCTTCTCTACGTAGAAACTCTAATCCAAGATTCTTGTGCCCAAAGGACACTCCTTAAACATATGTATAATACTCACTTTGGCCTCAGAAATGCCAGAGCGTGCCTGTCAAGACAGAACAATCACTTTATAGCCTTACAACATTTTGTGGGACCAGACAGACATTTGCCATGCACCTGTGTTCGTTCTTTCTTCAAATGCTAACAAGCCACTGACAGTTTATACTGCAAGGAAACTGGTACACACCTTGCTGTGCCCAAATGCACTGCAGAACAGGAAGTAGTAAGAAAACAATGTTTTAACAGCCATGAATGTGGCAAGATGAGCACTTTTATCTACTTACCAGCTATTGCTTTAAATAGAGATGCAACCACAACACTCTTAAGCTGAAAGGTTCAGTAGTTGAGTGATTTGGTTCAAACTCACTACTCCAATGCACCACTGACTGCTTTTCAAGGGGTAGCTTCACAGTTGTTATTTGAAATCTTCATCTTAACCTACACACACACCAATTAGATCTTGTGGTATTTCAGCTGCACTGAAGAGATACCTTGCCTTATTGGTAAATACATTATATATACATATACAGTAAATATAATACAATCACAGATCAAGCTGAGGCAGGCACATGCATTTTTAAATTTCCTCATCACCGTTTCTGACTTTACAGACACATGTGTGAACACATCCTTTGACTCCTGGTGCTGTGGTTCTCCTCCTGTCCTCTGCCAACTGTGCCGTGTTAGGGTAATAGCGTCCCTCTGGAATGAAGTGCAGGAAGGATTTTAGAGGAGAAAAACATAATTCAAATGCTTTTTGTCTGCATTGTCATGGCAAAGAGAGGTGGAAGCAGACGCATATGCAGCAGAGTTTGAATGCTAACAAGAATGCCCAACAGGACAGCCTAGCATCTGTCTCCACCAGCATTTAAAGAACTCAGAACTTCTGTCGTGTCCAGAAGAGGAACAAGCCCCAGGCTTTGAGAAGTGGTGGAAGAGGTTTAGTGTTCAAACACAGGGACAGCAGTCTGAATTACGATTCATGAGCTGCAGTGCCAGTCACTCACTAGAGCACAGGTGGTGTTTTGCTCAAGGTAAGGGTTATTTTCATTCAGAATTGTAGCTGAGAATAAGTCACTCAAATCCGAGAAAGTTTAAGTCATTGCAACAGAGCAGATAAGCTGTTGATATTCTCTTAGCCAAACCCTTAAGCCAGAAACAAAGGATAAGAAAATTCACTACGAAGGCTAAGCTGGTTAAAGGATGCACTGCTGGAATTGGAATCAGCTTAATCACTTTAGCAATGAGCACAGCTGAGGAGTCAGGTTTATTAGCTCAGCCTTAGGACTGTATGAAGGGACAGACTGCTTGGGGAGACTCTCCACAAGGCTCCAAGGCCACTTACGCACGTCTGGATTTTCAATGTTAGCTTCAACTGAACCACATGGACATGCCTGTGGTAGTGCCAAGCAACTTTTAAAAGCCCAAGCTTAGTATTTCAGGGACACTATCTTGCTCACAAATTCTTCTTGCACTTTGGCCAAAGTTGCTAAGAGTTGCAAGCTTGCTACCAAGCACAGAATCAGGGCTGCTGGCTTTGCTAGGGTGTCTCACATGAGGAATAGTTGCAGAATCAGATCTTTGACTGCCCTTCGAAAAATATTTGCCCACACTCTTTGTCTAAATATGTCAAGGGGGGATTACAAAAATCCTAAACCCAAGTAAATGGATTATGACAACTGTAATTGGGAATTAATTCTTCTTGTGGCTATTGAAAGAAATATCACTAGAGATTGCATCTCTCCCAGGATACAGCATCTGTCTGAACAGAAAATGAAATCCACTGAAGTCAATGGAAGGGCCACACTTGACTTGGGCAGGTTTGGGATGAAGTGACACCTGTTCTGTTTTCTCTCTGTTAGTCGTGCAGAGACTGCTCAGCTATCTCCCAGCACACAACACAAAAAACCCACCCAAAGCTGCACAACTGTGCAGTGTTAGCTTTCAATGGAAATTTTGACAGTGCAGAATTACCAAGATAAGAAGTTTTCTCTTTACAGTCCTTGATAATAAGGTTGTGTAGCATTCGGAAAAAAACCCTGTGGTTTCCCCACAGGAAACGCATGATACTTCTTGTAATAGGAGCCAGAATTTCAGGGGCAGCTCATGAGATAGCATTGTGCTTTAACACTGGTTTAAGTAAAATGGTGTCTGCAATGCACAAATGACACCGATTGTTTTTTTCTTATTTTACCATTCAGTAGAAAACTCACTGTAAGAATTGGAAGAGCTCTGTGGCATTTGAGGCTGGCTTGAAAGGCCTCACTTTCTGGCAGCTCTTTTATGCCAACCTCTCTTCTGTACCATATTGCTCATGTATGCTCACTACAGAAAGAACACCAGGCCTGCACCTGCAGCCTAAGCAAAGAGCCACGTGCTAAGTTAAAATAACAGTTCTACTTCTCCAATATGTTTGTAACATTAGAACCAGAGCAGACTCCACTTCAGCATAAGCTCCCTTCAAAGCATTTCTGCCATAGTTACTTTCCCCAGCAAGCCCTAGGAAGATTCACTATTAAAAATATATTCTCACTTCAAACAGAAATGTCATTTACATCTTGCAAGAATACCTACAGTTTACCAGACTTTTACTACAATCTCTCTTTCATTCTTTGCAAGGGGGTTTCCACTACACCACTTAGCATTGAAAATGACATAATTTTTCAAAGAAAGTGCATAATTTGAGTAGTGATAGGGAAAGTAGGCATTTGACATCTGATTCTGTTGTCAGCTGTGCAATTTGTTTTACCTTCAGCAAGCTAGAATGAACATGCATTATGTGGCCTTAGAAAAGTATAACTTGCTGGCAACATGCACATATTTCAAAAATGTACTGAACTAAATGCCCTAAGTAAAGAAGAGAAGCAGATTTATGAAGTTAAATGCATTGGAGCATTGTGCCAGCTGCCTGTTAAATCTGCATTTCTCCAAATACACTTGGAAAATATAATATGTACTTTCAATATTAATTTTCTAAGAAATAATTAAGGCAGTCCCCAGAGGTTTTCTTTTAGTGGCATAACAAAGACTTCCTTCTTTGAAAACAAAGAGGAAACATTCAAGAGGGGTTTTTGATTTCTTAGGGTAGAGGAAAGGGAAAGTACAAATTCTGAAATCACTTCCAGGTCAATAAGGCTGAAAATTCTTTTCACTTGAGGTTTCCAGTCCCATCAGCAAATTCCAGGTCACATCAGCAAATTCCAGGCTTGGAGACCACAGGGACTGCTATGGTTTTAAGAAACCATACTAGAATGTTCCATCCTGCCATGGTTCACACAGCACTAAAAAATCACTCTAAATATAAAAATTCTTGTAACAGTCTTGTTTCTGGAAACCTGCTGACCTTCTCTACTGAGGTCTCAGAATATTACAATCTCTCCTTGGTCAGCCACTGCCTTAGCTCCATGCCAACTGTCTGCTATCTCATCACAGAAATTAGATATAGCTATTTAACATGTTTGGATGCTGCTACGTATCCCCATCAGAAAATGAGTGTAAACCTTCCAGTTTCATATATACACCACTAATGCTTAAACATACAAGTTGAAGGAACTTCATGGTAAGTGTGAATTACTGTCTCTGAGAACATAAGTACTTGACCAACACTTCTATCTATTTCATTGGGTAGATAGCATGACCTATTTTCAAGATAAAAAACCCATCCACCCACCCACCATCATCCACATCCATAACATACTTCCATTTTTTTTTTCTCCACACAAATATCAAGCTTAGGAAGACTCGACTGTGCCCCAAGAAAAAAATTCAAGGTCTGCCCTCTCCCTTTCTCAGTACGGTTTCCCTTCTCAATGTAGATTTGTCTTTCATGTCTAGCACACTTCTGCTTGCCTTCTAAAACAACAAAGAAAATACTACTTCATAAACAAGTGATGTCTCAGTCAGCTTCACTCGATCATCCAAGTCTTTTGCCAAACAGTACCATCTGTTTGACTCCATTTGAGGAAAGACTTACTCCTCCCCATACAGTTAGGCACATCAGTATTTAATAGTACTCCACTCACCTTCTCTAAGGATGTAAATAGCAAGAGCTGTTCCCAGCCAAGAGAAATTCTTTACATAGATTCTTATCTTGGAGTCACCTGTAAGATGCTTACCAAAGATCACAAGAGTAGTTAAGCAGTCAGAGATACTTCCCCAGAATACGCATCCAGCAGTTTATAGCTTGGGAACTTTCAAAAGAGGAGGAAATAGTCTTTGTACACAATAGACTTGAATGGAGCAGCATTATCTTATCTCCTGTCTTTATAATTAAGCACAATTTGTCCTTTTTTAAAATTACCTTGAATAGCAGCCCTTTAAGCAGACTACTGTCTCACTACTTTTTTTTTTAACGTAGCATGGATATAAAGGACAAAAAAGAAAAGTAAGAAGTCTTATATTCATGATGAATTTTACAGCCTACAGTGAATCATTTCTTGCTGTCTAACTGAGGTTTCAGCATACAAAGCTTATGTCCAATCTAATAGCTTTTGATTCTGCAGCCAATCAAAACTGATACTGTACAACGGTGGTTTGCTCTTGGAGAGTGTATTTATTCATACACCATCAGGACTACAAACCCAGAAATCCCCTGCTACATTCTCAGTGTTCACCTTTCCATTATGCTCCTAGTTATCTCCAAAGGAGTATTCCTTGTAAGCTTGTTCAGGCTGATAAACATTTAATTCTGAATCCTCTGCAGATCTCAGATTTACTCCTTGTGCTCTTAGCTGAGTAAATAAGCAACTGCCTCCATTGTTACAGTAAATCTCTCTTACTATCTCCATCTTCTCTCTCATTTCAGGATCCTTCTTCTTCACAAGAAGCATCCTCTTGAGATGCATGCTCTCATCAGATGGTCCTGGGACATTTCTGTCCACTTGATCCTACAACATGGAACTCCTAAATCCAGTCATAATAACGGGTCAAGGCCTTCTCCTTCCTCAGGTTCAGGAAAAAACCTTTACTTTCAAACGTACAAGTTGTAGTCTGCATAAAACTGGATCCTGCTTAAAGTCACAGCTTAGACTACAGATAATAGAATGCATCACTTACTGAAAAAAGCTCTAGTTCTATATCCTGGTTTTCTGTGAAATGCAATGGACAAACCCTTTTTGGTTTAACAAATTTTGATTCTATCCATATCTATGAGCTAGGTGTCTAAGTTCATTTGCTGGCAAATGCCAAAGCTATAACCATTTTAAAATAGTGTTGTTTAGCATGCAATATTTCATCATAATTACAACCTCAAAGACAGTATAAAATGTAAGAATTCCCACCATTTTCAGTATTTTTATATTAATTTCTCCTCATCAGATCACTTCATTATGATAAAGTTGTGAGTAGTTAAAAGCCTCTGTCACCTTTGGACTCAAATGGAAAGGTGTATTAATCAGGATTAATCTGCTCCTTTGTGTTCAGGTAAAATGCTAATCCAGTAAATTATTTTTTTAAGCTTTCATCTAAGGCACTTAATATAAAAATAATATTCCAAAGTAATAACATCCCAAATAAACTTACACTGCAAAGGACATTTTCTCACATAAGACCCTTTCTTGAACAAAAAAAAACCCTCACAACAACCCAAAACCTCAGAACTTAAAAGAAAGCTTCTTTGACAGTGTTCAGAGTACAAGCTTCCTCTGGAAGAAGCTACTTCAATTCTGAGAATAAAATGGCTTCTCTACTCAAACAAGAGCACATTTTATTACATTTTAACAACAAATACACGCAGTAAGTGACAGGCTGATTTACCCTTTCTTTCCACAACTGTTACAGACTGTAGGCCCAGATTCATAGATGTTAAGAAATGGAGGAAGCGTATTATGACACACTAACTTGACTCTACAGAGGTGGGAATGGTATAATTTCTGCATCGTGCCTCTGAATTATGTTTTAGCTAAACTGTAGGCTCTCTCTGCAATGGACTTTCAGACTTGGTTTAGAAACCTCGAGAGACAGAGAGTCAAATAGCGCTCCTAGGTAAAATAGTTCAGTAATTTAGTTCAAGAGCTATCTAAATACTTCTGTTGAATTCAACATACCATCTCAATCAGGAAGACTTAGAGAATGGTTCTCATCTGAATATTACAAAAGTAGGTTTGTATCACATAAAATGGAATTAATAGTCCTACATGCTCTTCTGTGGCAAGGCACGTAGATAATAAATGCAAGCACACACATATTCTATTCCTCTCTTGGAGGCAAACAGTCAAGGACACCATCAGTTTGCTAGTGAGGTTGTAAAAGCCCAAACCACATTTCCTGCTTGTAAGAAAGCAGGTGAAAAAAAACAGAGTGGAGAGCTTTAAGATTGAAGTCAACTCTAGAGATAGATTCATGCTGCCAGGTCCAAAACAAAAAAGCATCCAAGATCTGCCAACATAACTTGATTTCCTGTTGGATAAAGGGTGGGGAGTATTCCTAGAAAAAAAACAACAGGTAAGCCTTATCTTTTCAGTATTGTAAACTTACAAAGATAGGAGCAGGAAGAACAGACTATGGTAGATTACCAGTCTTCCAAGAAGGCTGCTCAGGGTTCTGAAGTGAAATTATTAATAATGATGATGATGATGATGAGTCATCAACAGCTTAATGCTCATTCAAGTTGATTAATGAAGACAAAGCATTTGCATTAGTTTTGTTCTTAAAAATCATACTGTTTTGAGGGCTTTTGGTTTTACAATATACTGCTTCTCTTCTGAAGTATGAAGTTTTTATCTTACAAAGCAATTAATTGTGCACTAATTAATTGCAGTTTAAGAAATCATTGGTGGAGAATTAATCCTGTCTTAAAACTCACGCAGGTGGAAGCATCTTTAATGTTAAATCTAACATTGATCAATCTCTCAATGGGTTTTCCTCTTTCTAAGGATCATTAGTCCAGAATACTATTTATCTCACCATTTAATTGGAGAGAGGAGAAAAAAAAGTGAATTTTGTCACATCTTTAACAAATTTACATACAGGAACAACAGCAGAGAAAACATTTTGTGCTCCAGATCTTTGCATTAAATCTGTTAGTGACAGCAGTAATTAGTTTGCTTCTGTGAATGATGAGTTAATACTACAGATGACATGTCCAGCTAGAAAGGTATCTATATCCATATATATGCATGATTATGTCCACTCTTTTGAGTTGCAATAACAATGAATTGCAGAAATGTATCCAGGAAAGATTAGAATGTTTGGGGGTCTTCTGTTTGCTTGATTATTTTGTTTTTGTTTGCTTCTTCCCCCTACTCCTCTCCATTACAGTATAATGAATCCTACAAAGAGAAAACCTAACAAGTGACCAAAAGTCTATTTATTCCCATGTCTTATCTCTGTTACTGGAGAAAGTTGTCCATAGATTTAAAAAAAACCAACCATAATTAATTATGTCTTTATAAAAGGCTTTTTTTGGTCTGTATTTTGTTTTGTGAGTATAGTACCTTTAGTTTATAGCAACGTAAAATACTCTAAGACGAGGCAAGTAATCCCATCCCTAAAGTTAGAAAATGGAATAGTTATCCAGATGGAATAGATTACCTGAGGTAGACATTCTGCTTGAATGCATCTTCCATGTTTGACCCCATTTCCAGACAGAAATGAAAGAAGAGCCGATAGGAATATATCATTAATCACAGAATGGTTTGGGTTGGACAGGACCTTTAAAGGTGATCGAGTCCAACCCTCCTGAATGGGCAGGGACATCTGCAACGAGGTCAGGTTTCTCAGAGCCCTGTCTCACCACACCTTGAATGTTTCCAAGGATGGGCCATCTACCACCTCTTGAGGCAACATGCGCCGGCGTTTCACCACTTTCATTATAAAACATTTCTCCCTTATATCTAGTCTAAATCTATCCTCTCTTAATTTAAAAACATTACCCCTTGTCCTTTTGCAAGTGTCTCTGCTAACAAGGCTATCCCCATCTTTCTTATTTATTATTTCTAATGCTAATTAATAATATTAATTAGTATTAATTTCATTATTAGGTGTTCAAAATACTGTCATGATTTAATATAGTACTTTTGCCACTCACACATCCCAACTGCTTCTGACAATAAAGAATAATTGTCCTCATGAAATCTTTGGCTATATGATGAACCCTTTTCTTCCATAGAGGAGTACATTACTGTAAGAACAGCTTCACTATGGTTTCTTATGAACAAACTACTCAAACTATTAGCATTCTTAGGTTTTCCCATCACAGACAATCACAAACACCCTGATGGAATTTCAGCTTATCATATAAGAATCATAGTGTACTATCCCAGGGGCCTAATTTTTCCTCAGGACTTTTTTTTTCAAAGATATAAATAAATACTAATTAAAAAATTGGCTATGAGTGAGAGTGCCCCTCAACACAGTGCTATGGTTTCTTTGGAATAAGTATGTCATATATAAAAAAAACCCAAATAATCTGGTTTTGCTACATTTGACAGCAAATTACCTGACTGAGAATAAAAATTAGAGAACAGAATAAAAGACTCTATTTCAGAACAGATTATATTTAGTCTAACAGACTTTCTTTCTGATTATTTCTCGCTCTCCATCCAGTCATGTCTCTTTTTTGTTGTTGTTTTTAGCACAAGCAGTTAAATGTCACAGGTTGCATCTACTGTTATAAAGACAGCCATGTAGTTATCTGAGGAGACAAATTGTTCTACACACAGTTGTCCAGCTTTTCCTCTATTGCTGCTGTTGTCAAAATAGTAAACGTTTAAATCATGCAGTTATAGCTGTAGGTAGCTTGCATATTGGCAACAACTGTGAGGGTAGGAGAAGAACACCTGGGAAAGACATGGGACTTGTATAGCTGTAAAGTTATAAAATCAAAATCTCAAGTATTTTGTACTCAGACAGCAAGATTTACTTGAAAGGGACATTAGAAAAGCACATAGCACTCAGACAGGTATTCGTATGTCTCTGATCAAGGCCTTTGCTATGGCTTTAGGGGGTAAAGGAAAACTGCTGTTGTTTCTGAAACATAAGCAGTGTTGACTGACACACAAATGCAAAGACAAAAAAAAAAGATACTGAAGTCACACCTATGTCTGTATACAATGTACTGAAATACAAACAGATGTTTCAGCTGTGGAAATTTGAAACTAAACTAAGTAGTGTTCAGCTAGGAATGAATTGAATTAGTTTTCTCAGTCTCCCCAACCCATACAGTTTTCTAAATCATGTTTGAGAAAGAACTATAGATTGTGAGGTTGAAAATGTTGATAGTTTTTATCAGAAATCCAAATTGCATGCCTTTTGTTTTCCAGAATATTTTTAAAGTCCTAATGAAGTGGGATTTCTCAAATACTACCCAAGTTACACTTGAAACTGAAAAGGGAAACATTTTTTTTCCCAGCCTTTACCATTTTCCAGATCTTTCAAATTTAAATCAGAAGTTAAAACACAAAAATATACTTGTTATCAAAAAGCTGGTTTCCTCCTGAAGGAATCCAACTACAGCAAAACCAAATAAGTGTATTAAAGAGGTGGTCAAATCTCACTGTGACAGCATGATCCAATCTCTCCCCTTGACTGCTCTGCTCCAGCTAGTCCTTTTTGTGCAGTATTAGTGGAGTTCATAACATTTTTTTTTTGGACCAGGCTTTATTTCAGACACTCCAAATCTGAAAGAACATGAACCATGCCTCTGGGGAAAAGGACAAGTCTAGCTTCAAGCTCTTTTCACTCATGCATTTAGCTTGGCACTTCCTCTGTCGAGGAATGGTTTTGCAGGTCATTTGCAGCAGCGCTGCTCATTCTGGCCATTAGACTGTCACAGATAGTCTATATTCTTTAGCATGGCTTGTGATGGAAAATTGGCATAAGCTAGTTTAATCAAAGAGTTAATCACATGACAAAATACATTTGGTGCAGGGGAGTTCCTTCCTCTGTTTCTAACAGGACTCCAAGGAGAAGCAAGTTGAGTGCAAAAAGAGGCTGTGTTCAGTTAAGATGACCCACCTTTTATCAAGTGATTCTTCAGGAGCTGTTTGGGTTTTTCTCTTCATTGGTTCTGGGGTGTTCACCAGTTGCCAGCTACTACTCATCCTTTGCCACTACATTTCTCAGGACGAAGAGCGAGGGTATGAATACAAGTTATATGAATACAGGGTTTTAATAGGAGATGCAAGAAAATACATAACCAAACTTTGACATTTGTTGCAGATTGTTAAAACCTGATAGTCTGTTATTCAGAGGCGTTTCCAGTGAAGTAATTTTGACTGAAATCATCTTCAGAACTTCATTCATGAAATCTGGAATTTAGCCAAAAACTTACAGGCAAATAAAGAAAATTACAAAAATGATTTCAACACTATTCACTAAAATGACTTTTTTCTTTAGCAATTCCTGATTTTTACTGCATCTTACAGGCAAACAGCCCAACCTTTGGCTGAATTCTTATGAAATATTAGTTCTGCTAGCAGTTTATTGATGTTGCTTATTATTTAGTACCTGGGTTTGATATTAACTATTGAGCTTGTATAGCAGTGAGTGTCACAAACAACACCACAGCAGCTTCAATTACAGAAAGCAACAACCAACCAATCACAAAGAATACAGTAAAACTGTTAGGCAACAGAAATAATAAAATTGTTTCCTTTCAGTTACAGAAATGGACTGCCATATTTCTGTCTGGGCAGTTTTGGCCTTTCTGAGTTTGGCTCTGGTTGTTTCACTGACACTGAACATTTCACACTATATGAAAAAAAAGCAAGGTAAGTAATGTTGTGTCTCTCAGGAAAGGAGTCTGAGTCTTTAACGTGTCTGTAGTGAAAGCTGTCACTGCTAGGAGATTGCAAGCCACTAGCCTGATTCTTTTGACTCTTTAAGTAATCTTTTGGCATGAATGATTCTAGCAGAGATAATCTGACTGTTAAAAGTTTTGAGGCGAGTCGGCTCTGATTACAGAATGATTGCTAGCTGCCCAGTCTGCTGCTAGAAACAGTTATTCAAATCTATTCTCTCACAAAAAACCCACAAAACAATAGATCATGTACAAGGTGAAAAATTTAGTTCTGGCTAAATTTTTAAGTATATTTTTATAAACTGTAATTTCCTTTTAAGTGTACTTTTCATGTAATTGGTTATTATTTCTACTTTAAAAATTATTTTAAACAGCTGTACTGATACAAAATACATTTGAGAAAACTTTCTCCGCTCAGAATTCCAGAATTTTTTGAATTTCAGATTTCATGCACATTTTATGCTTAGTCAGTTTAGTTTGAAAAAAGTTCTAATAGCTTTTCATCACGGGATCCTAATGTAGCTCTTAAACCAGTATGGCCCTCAATATAAGGAACTGCTTTACATGATTCATGTAGACTATAGTCATACACTTCTTTTGGTTAAAATTAACTATGACCTTTTTTTAACAGAACTGATTATGCCAGTGCAATGTCTCCTATGCATACAATTCTGTAGTGATTAAACTGTACAATCCTCACCACTCCCATTCAGGGAAAATGCCTTCAACCAGGGAACCCTGTACCTGTATGATACACATATGCCTGAGCAGGCAAACACTGGTGGATTCAAAAATGTTGAATGCACATATATAAAAAAAACATAAACTGAAGGCCTATGGTTATAAACTGAACTCAGCAAGTATGTGAGAATTAGATTATCACAGGATATTAAAAGGGCTGCTGGAATATTGTGGGGTGGGAGGTGCCTTTTTGGTTTATTTTGTCTTTTAGAGCTACTAGGCAAACATTTCTATGCTGAAAAATCACAGTCATTTACAAAACTAACCTTGCGCGAGGTTTCAGTCAGATAAGATGATGCTGCATTGCTGATGGAATTGGAGTTTACTGTAGTAAATTCTGGAGTCCTGGAATGGAGGATAGAAAGTTAGGCATTCCTGAGTTTTTAATCAAGCTCCAGCAGTAAATCTTTGTAGTCATTGCCTCTCTGCTTCAGTTTCTTAGTCTGCATGCATCACAGGATATCTCTCTTTCAGTGTTATAAGCAACAGAAGTAGTGAAAGAAATAAACCTTTCAGTGTATAATATAAACATGTGATGCACCACCCTAGACACAGAAAAAATGAGGCAGAAGCAGAAGGAGGAGGAAAGAAGGAAATAATCACATGTGGTAGAATAGTTTACAAGACACCAGAAAGGTAACACAGACCTTGCAGCCACAGCACAGGGTCATAACAGAAACATTTCTTGTGTTTGCCAGAAGTATTTGAGAAAAGCAGGGGGACAACTGGAGCTCCTGAGAGCTTTAAATTTTACTATCTACTGTGAAATCAAAAGCACGTGAATCGAGACAATTATCTGAAGTATTCTAAATTAGCATGTTTCATTTTCTCTTAACTTTCTTCTTTAACAAATTTTCCAGCTAAAATGTATAAAGATTATGAAGACAACTGTCCAAGGTAGGTTGGATAAAAAAGTTTCTTTCTGACAAGGGTAAAATAAGCAATAAGTAATGACAGATGGCTTTGAAGGGACAGCACAGAGGAAAATCCAAGATCTCGTGCAGCCCATCTAAAAATTTTGAAGAGCAGGATGGTTGTGAGAAAAAAGTTTTCAAAAGAAATAAACATGAAAAAAAAAATGTCCTTTGGGAGAGATGTACTCTGGTCATTTTATCAACAATAAAATGATTGCATGCTAATATGATAATTCTATATACTGAAGAAAGCACAAGAGCTGTAATGCTATTTACTATCTCTCAAATCTATAACTTAAAAGATCTCAGAAAGGAATAGTAAATTATAGTCTGATAATTCATACTTGTGGAGCAATAATTTACATGTATTTGTGTTTCATACTCTTTTACACATGACATTCAAATGCAATGAAACAGAATCTTGTTACAGCTGTTGGTTACCTCATGATGTGTTATGTCTATTTCTCTTATTCCAACCAAAAAAAACCCCTCCATGCTTTAGAAATTTGAGATGGAAAGAGTCTCAGCTCAATTCAAATATAAAAGGCCCTTGAAACAAAAAACCCAAGAGCCTTCATTTGTTCCTCAAAACCAATCCTCAATTGCAAATTCACTGAAGTTAGAAAGTTTCTGTTTGTCTATTATTGCCTGCTCAGTTGAAAAATACCACTGAAAAAGTGTTGTTAGACTGCGTTACTTCTTTCCCTTGACAAGGCACAGTACAGGGATGCAATAGGAACAAGGCTACACAGTGCTTCCCACTAACAATTCCCATTTTACAAATATACCTAAAACCATTTTCAAGTAACACCAGGTAGTGAAACACAGAATACCATTAAAAATCCAAAGCTGAACTTTGCTTTGGATTCTCTACTTGTGTCGACATAAGCATTTCACTGAAATCGAAAGTAGACTTAAGAACATTGCCCCAAAAGACCCATTTAGTGCTTCAGTTTGCATTGCAAAGTGGTCTCTGAGGACTTGAATTAGGTTCCTTCCAGTCATCATTAATATTTCTAGAACTACATCAAACAGTAGCTTAGAAGTCTTAAGGTTAGCTTTATACTTCAGTTACAGGAAAGAAGAGCAAAATTCTTGGCTAGATAACAAATAGCCCTCCAGAATAGGAACATTGCCTTTTCTGCCCATCCCAATGCTTTTGGACTTGCTTTTTTCAGATCCTATACAGTCTGCTATTGCTGTATGCAGGTAAAATGCTTAGTGTAGCATAGTTGGGCCCTAAATAAAGCATATTCTTCTGATTTTTATTTTTTTTTTCCCATTCACCTTCTAGCTACGATAACTATCACACAGAAGATGACCCAGTTTATGGCAATCTCAACCAAGATATTTTAGGTAAGCTTTAAGAACATATGTCTCTTCAGAAGTTCTAATAAAGGTATGGTTAAAAGCTGTCTGACTGACTGACACATTCTGTGTTTCTCAAACAGCAAACTTGAGAATCTACCTCTTTTGAATTGCTGTATTAATATCTGCTTGGGATAGAACTGCAAACCTTCATACTACACTATTATTTCTAAGAACAGATCTCATACTAAATTTGATTTTTTTTGCAGTCCAAATGGTTCAGCCAAATATCTCAAAACCAAGAGCTTTTCTACATGTAAAGCTGCACCAGTTGAAATAACAGATTGATCCATGCCTGTTAAAACTATCCAAGACACGTATTACTGCCTAAAGTCAACGTTCCCATAGAAACTGGCAGAAACAAACACACCCCAGTTCTCTGCTGTGGCTATCCACGGATCAGCAGCAACATTGGAAATATGCTGAAACAAGCCCAGAGGCTGAATGATGGGCAGACAGAACTTTTCTCTGCTTTACTGGGCTGAGAGGTACCATATTAAAGGCTGTAACATCACATAACTGCAGCTTGAGCTGGATATGCTATGGGTACAGCTCTGTAAGCCCTTATGGTGTTAAAGCAGTAGTTAAGTAACGTGAACATAATTTTTTTTGCTAACCTTATTTGGGGTTAAGTGAAGCTAAAAAAAAAAGTATTTGAACTGCGAGGAAAATAAAAAACCTCAACAACTTTTTCACACAGGGTTTGCACAAATTTAACTAAGCAAACACTCAAATGCATTAACACTATGAAAGTCTGAAAACTATAAGGAAGTAATCTGTTATACTGATGGCTAAAATGAGCTATGGCATGAGAAAATAACTTACACCAAATTTACAGAAAACTGAAAGTAGAGTCAGGAACAGAATTTAATCACCAGCTGCTGCAACTCACAGCCTCTTTACCAGCCAAAGAAAAGATTGCCTATGCTGAAAAATGCATCACTACATGGCTAGCCCCTAATTGCCAAATGTCCTCCTAACAGTCTTAAAATAGTGGCCACCTAGTCAATAATGAGAAACTTCCCATCCATATGAATAACAAATTTTCACTTGCACAGTGTGTCTGAATTTCTTACCTGTTTGCCCCTCTATAGATAGAGTGAGAGATCTGTGTGTGATTTCAAAGCAAGACAAACTTCTAAGTAAATTGGAAGTAAATAGTTCTGTAACAGGATCTGTTGATCTGATCTTTTAAAATTCATCATGGTCTTAATAACTAAACCATTTTTCTACTTTGATAAATTATAGAGGAATGTTGTTACGAGCAGATGAAGTCCCAGCCTCAAAGGCCAGTTAACCAACTACAGGTATCTTTAATTTTAATTCTGGATTTCTGAATTAATGTTGTCTGTCTCAGAGTTCTTGTGTTTATCCCATGACAAAATAGAACAAACATCTTCACACTGCTCATCACAAAATTTACCAAGTGTTAGTGTCTTAGTTTATCAGGGAATTCAAGCACAGACTTGACCCTTCGTTTAATCTGGGTCATTAATGAGGGAGCAGGAGAATTACAGACAGCTCATTTCCATCCAGATGGCACGATAAAGCTCAGTCACAGGCATGAAGATCAGGCTAAATTAAGCCTGCACCTACTACTATAGTTTATGTAAAGTAGTAATTTTATTTATTTTGGAGATCAACTGAGCTAAAACACAGGCTGCATCACATGATAATGAGTTTGACTGTCTCTCTCCAGCCCAGCACAATATCTACATGCCTTAACAAATGAAAGACAACCATTTCTCTACTGATTTGGATTTTGTCAAGATACCTGGGTGACTAAACGCTTGCTTCAACTGAAATTTGTCTGCAGCTGAAGCATTTCTAGCATCAATTTCTTAAATTAATTTCCAGGTATTTCATAAGGACTGATTTCCAGCCTCTCTCAGGACACTTCCAGGGGATAGAAAAAACCTTTTTTTCATCTGAATACTTGTTTTCATTACCTTCACAGAAACAGAATAGTCTGTGAAAATTCCAATATGAAAAGCACTTGGCAATTTGGCTTGAAAGAAACAGAGGGAGGCAGGGGAAAAATACACAAAACATACATTTTTTCTTTGGAAATGAGATCATATATACAGATTTGAATCACTCATCTTTGGTTTTCTGCACAGACAAAGACTGTGAAAAATGTTCTTACTAATAGCTGGATTCTAATTAAAAAAACAAACAAAAAACCCCAAAACAAACCAAACCCAACGCAACAATAAAAAAAAAACAACAACCACAAAACAACCAACCAAACCAAACAAACAAAACACCCCCCCTCAAAAATAAAAAAATAAAGGAAAATCACCAAAGATGGAAAAAATGATTAAATGATGTCTTGCATCCCAAAGGACTGGGATTATGTAAACTACCCTCATTCCTATTGAGAAACTTCCCAATAACAGCTTGATGAATTCTTTCTTACTGCCACTATCCTAAGAACATGAGGTATTTACTTCATCTGTTTTCTGTGCTGCCACAGCTTAATGTTTTGTACTTTTAATGAGTTCATTTACAGCGAGTTTGGGTAAACCTCAGCCACTATTATGATTACAGTGTAGATAAACTCACAGTCAATTTTAAAGCAAGCATAAGTACTGAATGCTAAAGTGAAATTCCTTCTAGGTGGATCCTGCCAGTCAGATGTGCTATGCCTCACTTGATCACAGTGTCAGAGGAAAACGCAGAAAACCAAGGAGAAAGACAGACCTTTCGTTAGAGGAGGATGAAGAACAAAGATCATCTAAACCCACTGTAATGGCTTCCAAAGTTAGCATTTACCTCAACAGTGAGCAGCTGGCTGCTGAAAACACAGCAAATGTAGAAGCCATTCATGATGATCCCATCAGATTAATGGGTTTGATTCATACTACAAAAGAAGAGCACATCTGAAGTGGTTGCATGAACCAAATATGTAAACATAAAGTGAGATCTACTTGTTCATTCTGAAGGAACAGTGAATAACTCAAGAGAACATCCTGGCAAACTGACTTATAAACAATGATATAAAGTTAAGTGCTCCAAAGTATCTTCCAAGCATATTTACAGACTAGGCGAGACGTGAATCTAGATCCAGGTTGCTACTGTGAAGAACCTGTCCTTCTGAAGACATTTTGAAAGGGAATCATTGAAGCTGGTACCTCAGCATTCACATGGTATTGACTCTAGTAAAAATTAATCATTTGTTTAAAACAACCATCAACTTTCAACCAGTCCCCAAAGACTGTTGTCTCTAGAGCACTAGCAGAGTATAGCTGCACTTGTATATAGGTTTTAATGATACTTTTGTAAGGAAATTGTGTTTCATACTTGCACACATAAAGATTGAGTTGTTTTCCCAATTAAAAACTGATCTGCTGTTTAACATTTTGGACTTTCCAACTGTGACTTGTCCGTGGTAATAACCTATTATATGTAAAGCTCATTGAAGAATAATTTAACAGGTTGTTTAACGTAGTAATTGCACTTCTTGCAAGATTTAACAATATCCTCATATATCTTTAGTTTCCTTCTGTGAGCAATAGCAGAATACATCTCAAATCTCAACTCTTCTACTAACACAAGGTTGTATCCAACCATAATCAAATGTTCACAAAGATATTAGCAAATGATCTGTAGCAAGAAATCTTCCAGGGATGATTTTTTCCTTCTAATAACTCTATATGATGTTTAAATTTCTATTTGGTTTTACATTGCCCTCATTACCAACTGTTTTACAGAGGTAGAACAAGCTTATTTCCCCAGATAATTTACTTACTGTGTGCACATTGATCTTAAAAATTCACACTCATTAGATGGTAAGCTTTCACAGAGTGGAGATTTCATTTTTAGATTCTGGATGTCATTCAGTAGGAGCAGGACACAGTAAGGCATGTTGATGTAGTATGCATATCTCTATATGTCAGGCAGTTCTGCTTTCTACAAAAAGATATATTAGTGCCTTTAAAATTCACACAGAGCACAGTGTCAAGGAGCTTGAAACTCTCAAGTACATGGAGTCTTGCAAGTGTTTCAGGTCCTGAGAGAAGTAGTCCTGAAGGCAGCTACCAGATACCAACCAAAAAGCACACACTACAGTCAACACCTCTTCTAAAGGCAGAAGTCTATTGACATATCCAAAGATGAGATAAATTTATGAAGACAAAAAAAACATCAGTGTAAAAGAAACAGTCTAGTTAGACAGCCTTGTTCACATTCATAGTCAACGAGCCTTACCAGGTCGTAACTTCTATGCAAGACCAAAAGGAAGGGGCCAACCCCTGTGTCCAAAGGTGACCACTGTCACTGCCTGTCTTGTGCCAGCACTTGCTTTCCTGTGCAGAAATCAAGTCAATATACGTTTGGCTGTTACACCCTGGAAACAAGGCAAACTTGGAATCCAAGTGACTGTATTATCACAGTCTTAGACCAATGACCATTGGATAAGCAAAAGTAAATACTGGTGAAGAATGAATAAAAGTGAATTTGATGGAGAATCATACTACATGATGACCCTAAGGGTGGGAAAAGGAAGAAGGCAGATCCAAAGCTAGACACCAAGATATTAGCACACGAAGTACTAACTTAGTTCAATTAGGTTGAGAGGACTTCTGTTTAGTTCCATAGTAGGAATAAAATAAGTAATAAAAATTTATCAACATACTATGGCTTAGACTCACATATCAAAATTGTTGGAATAGCATATGTAAGTTATTTATATAAAATATTTCAATTTAGCTTTCACCTATCAGATGCAATACTCAACCCCATGAGGTGATTAAAAGAAACAGCTTTCTTAATTAATCTCTCCAGCAAAGAAGCACAGATCCAAGAGTCCATTTGTTACTATTTTCCAACATACACACAAAACAAGGGGTGCTGTGTTTTCTTGTAATACAGTGTGCACACTTTGTGCT
Organism: Chloroceryle aenea; assembly: GCA_013399075.1. NCBI lineage: Eukaryota > Metazoa > Chordata > Aves > Coraciiformes > Cerylidae > Chloroceryle > Chloroceryle aenea. Next base: position 228,733 of record VWZY01005366.1, read on the forward strand.
AAAGTTGCTACTTCCCAATTTTCCCCCAGCATTTGCACTCTTGATTATGCCTTTCCTCTAAGAACTCCAAAGTCAAAGCTTCTGAGTGATCTAAATTGAACCTGTCATTCTGCCTGATCATTAATTTAATGGAAATGAAGTACAGTTCTTTTATTGAGCATATATGAAAAAATAGGTCTACTTCATGGGATTTAGGTACATCCAGTTTCCCCTGTGTTTTTAGTCTTGTTATTTACAGCTATTTATGTCAATTTTCAGCAGTTACTTTCCCTTGCATCATAGCTTTCTAAAAGAGCAAGGCACAAATATAAATATTCTCTTTTGATATAGACACAGGTTCAAATTATTCATTGCTACTCTCAGACTCCACTTGAGGATCAACTTTAATGGCCTATCAGCTGTTTCCAAGGCACTCCTAATGCTGCCAGTCCAGATTTAGCTATATTCCTCCAGGTCTTTACCCTCTGTCTGCTTAAATAAGCAACAGAATGACCTTTTCTTTGAAAAGAAAAAGTTACTTTTTCACAGTTTTCAAGTGACTACTGAATTTTTAGATGAAAGAGCATGTTCAATATTGCTCCATCTTCAAGCCATTAGAGAAAGACCTACATAAGCTATCATATATTAAGTATAGAGAAAATTTTAACTCATTACAACAAAATAAGAAAATAAGATGCTAGGTTTATAGTGTCTCAGTAACCTGGCCTGTTTTTCCAGTGTTCCTGACAACAGCTTTGAAGGAGAGGTGTCCTGCTCAAATCCCTACTGGCAGCTAAACACCATGCAGCTGTTTGCCCACTGTTTCCCATCCCCCTCCACACCCTCTGCTGTGGGATGGGAAGGAGAAATTGTGAGGAGACAAAAAAAAAGGGAGTCCCCATGGGTTGAGATAAAAGACAGTTGAAGCAAACAGTACCAATTAAATGATTTACAGGTGAGTGATAGATGCCACAAGGCTCTACATGTGCCAGAGGCACCACTTTCCCTGCTCTAGCTGCAAGCTGAAGCTACTCAGTGAATCATATTGAAAAGGTCTGGCTCCAGGCAACCCCCCCCTTGTAGAGGGGCATGACTCAGCATGGCACTGAACATCCCAAGAGCACATTTGGCTGTTGATCCCAAGGCTTAGGCCAGCACCTGCTTGTAATAACCTGAACAAAACCCAGGACCCTAGGGAAGCAGTGGGAAGCTGTTTTTATTAACAGTAAGCTTGAATGTCAAGTATCAGTTCAAATGAAAGAGTGGAGAAAGTAAATTGAAAATATGGTGGAAGCAGCTAAATTGTTTGGAAGGGAAGAATGGAGCTGAAAAGAGAACAGAGAGCAAGTTAACACCATGCAGTCTTTGTAAGGTATCCTCCAGTAATCATTTTAGCATCTGACAAACACTGCAGATGCATCTGTTAAAAGACTTTTAGTGATATCACACATCTAAGAGTCTGATGACTCAAGTGGTTATTGAGGATCAAACTCCCAAAATAATTGTCTCTCTCCCATTTTTTCCTGCTGTGGTGGATGTGGTGGCAGTGGGACGAGCTTATCTTCCAATGCCTCAAGGTATTTCCAAGAGCTGCAGTTTACAGTTCTTCAGAAGTAATTTTCATGGAGATAATGAAATAATTGCTGTGATGTTTAAATAAACTTACCTTTCTATCTGGATGAGCCTGCATTCAGATTACTGTCTAGAAGTCACATCTAGAGTCAGAGCACATCCAAAACCCACTTCCAGTTTACCTTTAAGTTACTTTAGAACAGAGAACATTAATGAGCTACATAATCTCTCAGTTCTGGTATACCAAGAAATACTGGGAAATAATTACCTCAACAAATCCACAGGGAAAGTAGTTCTTAAAACATATCCCCTACATTTCATCTGTGTCTGGAACAGGAAGAAAAATAAGCCACGAAAGTATTTCTAGAGAACAGTCTTTTATTACAGTTCTGAAAAGAAACATAATACACAAGTGATGCAGGAAAGGATGTGTGTCTGTCTACACAGAGACACTGGCTTCTTGTGCCATTCTAGGCCAACACTTCAGATAGCATCTTAAGTGTTAAGAGCTAAAACAACATGAAACACTCCTGAGTGCCCAGAAATGAAGTAAGGTCAATGTAAGATTACTTTTTTCTTTTCTGGAGTTTGAGAAGGGACAATGCTGATAAAAGAATGCACTTGATCTGACACCACTAAAACAATCTCCTTGCCAAGAAAGAAGACAGTGATGAAACTTCTGGAACTCTGACACAATCTCATGTATTTGCTGCAGGTATACAGACTCCTCCTGAGCATTCATATACCTGAAGTAAAATGTTGAAAGCAGATAGCTGTTCAGAACAGGTTTTATTTGGCACATATATATATAGTGCCACGTGGAATTTTCTCAGAGCAGAGGATAATTTACAAGTCTACCAAAAACTATGAAATTTTATTGATCAATAACTTTAGTGAACAACCTTTTACACTGCCTATCAAAGTTGCATTGCAGGTATATTATGAATCACAGTATATAATGCTGTATTTGGATCATCCAGCCCAGTTTAGATTTGATTCCTTTAGTACAAATATACCTGCAAAGCTTGACTAGGCAGAAATTCAGCATCATTATTATTAGCTATTATTAATACACTAAGAATCAAAGCTTATTAACAGACTAACAGATAAAACAGATGACAGTTTTTATTGTGAACACTACTAAAACCATAACCATAGAATGAAAGCCTGATTCCTTGCAATAGTGATGAAGCTAAAAGAGTAAGAAGTGTTGTATGAGAAGAGATTATCCAATTCCTGAAAATGTATATTACAGGGAAGCATAAATCAAGAATAATTTTATATTACATAAATAATCCAAGAATTAAGTACATATCATAAGAAAGAATAAAACAACAAAGCTTTATAAAATACTGTTTTCTTTGTAGCAGTCCATGAATCCTCCTTGATGAGTTTTGACCAGGAAGTTGCCCAAGGGATTTCTGCTATTTCCCATCAGTATAGCTTAGTTTTCTGAATACCCTATAGAAAAGAATTGTTTAGATGATAAGTAAATTACACAAAATACTATGCTTGCTGAAACTCCAGGCAACAGAATTAAGTTGAAACAAATTGTCAAAGCAAGGTATCTGAACATCTTAACTGTGAGCAGCAGCAGGACTCCTTTGCCTAAAGAGAAAGCTTTTCATCCTAAGTCATTCCAATGTCTCAATAATGCTACTACATTAACCTAAATTATAGAAGTATCTGCTAAACTTCGAGATATAATCTTTGAATGTATTTACAAATATCTAAAAATGAAAGATACATGGAGAATATAATTATTCCCTTGCACATTACTTAAGAAATGTCTTTCTTTAAACATCTACTTTAGACAATTTTCTTTTACATCTGAGAATTAAGTATAGCACCATAGCTGTAGACACAGAGCAGAAGAAAAATGTATCAGTTATGAACATTTCCTTTTCTAAAATATCTCGTTCATAATCATCCTCTGCAGTCAGGTTCCAGATAGGAAGGCAATATTCCTTTTCTTTCCCCAACCACACATTGCAACATACAGCACTTACCCACATGGCTCAGGCATAAAACTTCTGAGGGCTCTGAAGCTGTTAAAGAGCTTCACTCCTGGGAACCATAGAAGGCTAAGAATATCATACCCAGGCCTAAGGAAGTTTGCCAGCTGACAGTCCCTTTTGGCTACAAAGCAGCAAACATGCATTTGTGTGGAACAAAGAAAGGTATTTCATTCCAGATAGCTTGGCAAGAAAGCATTCTGAAATCCTGATTTCCTACTCTTTCTTAATCTCTTCTATTTACATGCATGAAGAAAAAACCTTTTCCTTCAGCACAATTACTAATCTCACAAAAATTACATCAGAAACATCCTTGTATACTCACCAGCTTGACTACAATCTCCTATTATATGAAAAAGAATCCAGATACAATCTTTGTCAATAGTTATATTTGTGATACAAGCCTCTCATTTTAATTCCATCCTTGCTTAAACTGAAGGTTTTTTTCTTTAAATCATGCAACTTCTTTTCCAGTTAAGTTATTCATACAGAGACTTTTAAAATGCATTCACATTTTCTTTGAAATATTAATTCAAATATGGTCATAAAACTTTTATTTCAGCTGTATGATCACCCCACGACAGTGACGGTATTTGACTGACTTTGGGAAGGCAGCTTATCTTGTGGTGCCAAATTAGAGGTTTTGGACAAAAAGCATGTCAAAGATGTTTTGGAAAATAAAATGAGAAGCTGTTTGGAGAACTTCTACTGCTTTTTAAAGGTGCTCCCTGTTAAATTAGGCTGTAATTAAAAAAAACAAAAGATTTGAAACTTGAGAATCCTTTAAAAACCACATAATTTTTAACAGCAGCAAATGTAGTAGGCCACTCTTCAAGAAGCTGGAAGGAGCAGTCTCCCTCCAGAGATCTAGATACACCACCAGCAGTGGTAACAGCAAGAAGAGAGGATCTTGGGTATCTTCCAAACAGAGCCACTGGTTGTTTACCCAGAGCCAAAATGCAGATGACTATACCAAACTGCACAGAAGCTAACTTTCCTGTAGTTATATCTAAAAAACCATAAATTCCTCTATAATGAACACAAAATAAGGATTAGTTATTCCATTAGGCTATCTTACTAACTTGTGTTCACTGACATTACATAGTGGAGTTGGGCTAGTTTCATCCACAGCCACTTCCCTCCCAATATTCAAGTCTGCCATGCCAATTTTCATTCTAGAAATACACACGTGACACTTCAAACCTGCTTGCATACCATTAAGAATTTATTTTCAAATATCTTTTCTGAAAAGGCACTTTGGTGACTTACTTTTGGTGGCAACTCCTGTACATTTTTGGTACAACAGTTAATTCTCTGCTGTCCTTGGGCCAATCAGAGCGGGCATCTTCAATTCTAGATTCTGGTGGTGAAAAACAGTAGTGTGAAAAGGGTAAGAACAATGCTGAGCAGCATGGACACTACAGTATGTTGTTAAAATATTAGCCTATTAAGACATTAGAAATGCTTCATTAGCATATTTCAATGAGAAAATTTCCTCATGAAAATATTCTAATGCAAAAGTTTCCAGCAATGCTTAATTTCAAATACATTTCATACACTGAATAAATGTAAGCTAGGTTGCTTCAAAATGATTGTAATTTATCACCATTAGAAAGTGGTAAAAGCAGTAGAAGCTGTTGATATTAGAAAAAAATGTAAGAGATACAAGTATGAGTTTAAATTTGAGTGCAAATAGGACAGATTGGCTAAGTCCACCTCAAATAATCCAATTCTTTCTTTAATCAGCAATGAATATGCAAAAAGGCAAGAACCATGCAAACAAGTGTATTTCTTCTGTCATTTTCTTGCTTATCCATTGACAATATTTCAAATCACCTTCAGTATTTTCCTTCACAAGATAGTTTATCTTGATGACAATGTTCATAAAAAATATGGAAAATAAACATTAGTTAAAAAAATTTTAAAAATCAGGATGTTATACACACACTTTAACCAAATAAAGATTTTTAACAAGAAATTAAAAGATTAGCATCTAAAAACCTTAACCTACTATATTACTTTAGGTTGTTCTGGTTTTTGTTTTATTTTATTTTTTAAAGAAACAAATTTTTATGTCCTGAATTGGTAAAAGTCTTTTTATACAGATGAATAATCTAATTCACCTAAGCAAATGAGGCTATTTCTTCACCGTGGAGGTGGCGAGACAGTGGAACAGGTTGTGCAGTGAAGTTGTGGATGTCCCCACCCTGGAAATGTTCAAGGCCAGGCTGGATAAGGCTTTGAACATCTTCATCTAGTGGAAGGTGTCCCTGCCCATAGCAGGGGTTGGAATCAGATGCTTTTTAAGGTCCCTTCCAACCCAAACCATTCTACAGTTCTACGTTTCTAAGTGACAGCAGCCATGTAACAGCTCCATTGCAAGTTTTTGTAAATCCAAAGAATCCTAACAAAAGCATTTGATTTTTCAAGTGGATTAACAGACTATAAAGGAGAGAAAACCAGCAGATAATAAGCAACACTTCAGCAGGAAAAGTTAATTAACCTAAATAAAAGTTTCTTAACTAGCAGTTCACATGTGGTTCAGGAAACCCTTTTCTGTATAGGCTCCATAAAGGAACACTTAAATCCAGTTGTTATTGAGGAAGAACAACTGTCACCTAGACAGTGGTCTGTTGAGGTCTGCAGATTTACCCTTTGAAGAAGTGCTTGTGATTGCTAAAGTAGGAATTCAGGAAGTCTCTGAAACCAACCTTGCACAGAAGTACCAGGACTACCATGAAAGGTTTTATCTGAAGCAGCATGAAATCCAGAGTCCTGCAAATAAAGCATCAACAGATTACATTGATGGAAAAACATCACATATTATTTCATAGCTTGCCTCAGAAGAAGTGACTGGGAACCTAGAAATAAGGGCCTGATTTAATATTTAACAAATTTCATGACTCCAGCAAAAGCCAGTAAAGCTTAATATGTTTGCCTCACATTTTTCATCTATATAATGAATAAAACATAATTAAGAGGGACAACAGCTTGACTAACAGGGTGACTGTTTGAGATTATTTTAACCAGTGGCAGTCTATTAAAATGTAACAAAATCTTTTATGGAGCATTTTATAACCATTTGCAAGGTTATTAAATAGTGAGCTTCTTCACATGATAAAGGAGACCTGACATATTTTAGCAACTAAAATTCCCTAAAACCCCAAACCTGTAAAACCACCCTACTGACCAAATAGCACAAGAGGTATTCTGTCACTAAACAGCTTCCAACTATAATCCATTTTGAAGCCCTTCTCCAAATTATCAGCACAGAGTGAACAAGGCCCTCAAGTACCTGACTCCAACTGTTGTGATGGTCAAGAAGGCTGGGGTAACTGTGATTGTATGTGCTCAAAAAATCCATTCCAACTGTCCAAAGATTAACATTTTTCCTCTGTGAAATCTGTTGACATTTTGTTGAAGGGAAATGAGATTCTGGTATATTTTTCAGTCGCTTTAATGGGGAACAAAGAGGATCATTTTGAAAACTTCTTAGCCTTTTAGTTCTGAGAACTGCATGTGTATTTTGAACAGGTGAGTTAACAAGAGCCTTCACAGTTTCAGACATCTGCATTCCTACAAACTTCCTTGCATTTAAAGCTCTCTGAAATCCAAGCAGTTTTGTATCCACCTCACCACACAATTCCTCATAGATCCTGTCAAATTCTCTATCATACAGTGTACTGGACCCAGTCTTTGCTAGTCTTCCTTTCTCTTTAAGGTTTTGTGGATTTGAGAGAGGTCTTGTCAGTGTTGCAGGCTTTGGAATTTCTTTGGAACACAGTTTGTAGTAGAGTTCATCAAATGGATCATTTTTCTGAGGCATCTTTGAAGGACCCTGTTTTATAGACAATGAGGAAAACGACTCTTTGCTCTGGAAAGAAATCTGTCTTCCAAAAATTGTTTTTTCAGGATTTATGAGCAAAGTATTTGATGCTCTAGCAAGAGAGGAGTTTGTGACAGGTGTAAAAGTATTACTATTGCCATAGGAGCTGGAAGTGGGTGAACACAACGCTAAGGTATCACCACAAGGAAAGTAATTTTTTGGAGTTTTCCTCTCTTCCACCAGAGAAAGTGATGTTGACCCTGAACTAGCAGTAGATACTAGAAAACAGCATTCCGAAGGAGATTTGTTAGCCAGTTTTTCACTTGCTTTGTATTTTGAATTCATTGGTGAGACTGGAGTCTGCAACTCATCTTCAGCTAGAAATGTCTCCCCCATTCCAGACATTGCATTAGGAAAACCAGTCTCTTTGAAGACCTTTGGGCCTTTTCCAGATACCAAATGATGTTCTAAACTTGAGTCAGAGCAGTCAATTTTGCTTTCATTTGTATCAATGTAAGAATATGATACCAGCTCACATAAATCATTAATGCAACACTTGTCATCGCAAAGATCTCTGTTCTTGTTTCCAAAAGTTTGGTTCCAGATGTTTTCACTTGTACTGCTGCATATGCTGGGTAGTGCTCTCTTCAGTTTAAGAGGTCTGAACCCCCTTATTTTGTCTACAGTGATATTGAGGTTTGGTCTTCTAGAATGCCGCCTTTTGTGCCTTAAGTGTCCAAACATGTATTCTAACTGCTTTCTCTGTGCTTGCTTCATCATTAGCCTTTTAAGTAGCTCTACCATTGCTGGATACAGATCTGCAACAGTTATATTGCTCCAGAATTCCCTGCCTCCAGGCTGGTATTCTTCCAAGATACTATCACGGTAGGTTCTATTTAGTTCTGAAGAAGGTCGATGGCTGGGTATGGTTACTGCATTTGGTGAGATGGGAACACCAGAAGACTGTAGCTGTAGAGGTCTTGATGAAGACCATTCATTTGAAGGCTCGAATTTCTTTCCGTGAACAGCTTGGTTGCCTATAAAAAACAAAACAAAACCAAACCACAAAGCCAAACACAAACAAATAAACCAACCCAAACAACCAACCCCCAAAAATAAACACCAACAAAAAAACCCACAACCACAAACCCAAAAACCACCAAACAAAAAACTCAAACAACAAAACCAAAAAACACAAAACAATTAAAAAAAAAAAAAGCCACAAATCAGAAAACAAAAACAGAAGAAGAAACCCCAGACTTATTAGGGCACTTCTAGTAATGCACTACATGACTTATTCAGTACAGATAGTCTTACTGTTAATAGACTAAGAGTTTTTACCAGGCTAAATTGGTGATTAACATACAATCTATTAGTAAAAAAATAATTAATTAGAAGAGTTTTCCTAACTATATTAAGTCAACAGAAGATAGAAGACAGAAAAACCGTATTTTAAAGTAGCTTAATATATAGATAAAATATTTTCATTGTAGAGGAAGACTGCTTTGCTCTTTGTCATCTCTGACCAGGAGGAACAGCCTTATCCTACTGGTTTTGTTACTCTTATTTCCATATTATTTGAAAGCTTTGTACTTGGCTAGTACCACTGCAGCATTACCTGTCATAAAGCATGATGAAGATAATGCTTTTTGGGGTTGTTAGACTTGAAATATTTATGCCAAAAATCTATCTTAGGTTTGGATCAAGCCTGGAGAGCTTCTGAAGAAAGAAAGTTTACCAGTAAATTATCACTTTGAATAACAGTTGTCAGCAGACCCAAAGCCATTCATTACTTTCCTAGAATTTAAAATAAGCACAACCACAAGATTACGTTTTCATTTAATTAAATGTAATGCTGCTGAATTTTGTAGCAATGCATTTTTTCCTCAGGTGATTTAAGAAAAGATGGTTTCAATGTATACAAGTTCTTTACTTTCTATTGCTGTAAGCAAAATCACATCTAACTTCTCTTCAAAAGTGCAGCCTGCTGATCTTTTCTGTTGGATAAATAGTGCCTCTGTTTTCAATAAATTAAATATTTCTAATAAATTTTAATAAAAACACATTTTGTGTCTAACATATTTGACCAACACCCAAAAGATTGAGTTGTACCAATCAGTTCTTGCACTGGCGAAGCTAAATCCAGACTTTCTGATGAATGCTCCCGAGCTGCTTTCTGAAAAACAAAGAGAAAGACAAATAACTTAATTTCCTGATTTTTTTTGCATGTTAAAGGTAACATCAAGCAGAAAGTAGGTGGCTTTGCAAGTAAGGTTTTGATGTTACCTTTAACATGTAAGGTCCTATACAGTTATGAAACTAAGAGACAGAGTAAATTTCAGACCAGCAGGACAAAGCCTAGTCTAAGTTTTCACTAAGAATTTTGAGGTTACCAATTTAATATTGAGAAGCTACTTATCACCTTTGCAACTTCTACATTACCTATTGTATTTTACTCCCTTTCTGAAGTAGGGGAATTTCTACATAGGTATATATACACACAGCTGGATAATCTGTACATCTCTGGCAACTCCAGTAGGAAACAAGCTGCACCATGCAACGTAACCCTTCACTCCCCAAACCCCAATAAAGCTAAAAACTCCCTTTTTTCCTCTAGAAACCTCAAATTTAGACTTTGCAGAAAACTTAATTAATGAAGATCAACTCGCACATCAGCAAGGAACAAAGTACAAAGGAAAAAAAAAAATCAGTTTGACCATCATCTGCTTCCTTTCTTAGAAACCATTGCTGTCAGGTGTGAGATACTGTGATACTTACATAGAAAGCAAGCAGGGAAAGAACAATGATGGAATAGCAAAGAAGTTGTATTAGAATTTACTGTGCAACACAAAGAGTTCTTATTTCATTCTAATTAGTTAATAGCTTATGGGAGAATGGGAGAAACATTACCATAATCCACTGGGGAATTTTTCTGTCGGCATCTCGCACTATCACATCCACTTTTACTTTCCCTTCACTTTGCCCATCAACTACATACAGATTCTTAGAGGGGAGGGAGAAAAAAAAAAAGTTAAAGTTACTGACACTGACAAACCCAAACACATTACTAAGATTTGTTTCAAACTAGTATAATTCAGTATAAACTTTAATGTATACATTTTATGGAAACAAAAACAGTATCCTGAGAAGGAACTGTATGTGAAGACAGTTTGAAGACAAATAAATTACAATTTTGGTAGTTGTATTTGAGCAAGCAGAACATGGGATTAGAATGGTTGCATGCACAAAGTGGTGTATTTTTTATCATTAATGTAACTACTCTGATACCATTAGTCTGCTTTGGGAAACAACAGCAGAAAATTCCAGTCTGCTTTTATTTTTTGATCCAGCCATTCTTTCAGATTTCCTTTTTTTTTTTTTTAATCATATTAAGTATTTTTGCTACACTTTCAGGTGAATGATCATAATAGTTATAAATGTGATTTATCTATTACTCTTTTTCCATCCCTATAGTAGCCTCCCAGAGTTGCCCTTTCTGTCCAATACATTGTATGGCTTTCACTGGTGTACTAATAATACCAAGACATAGTATTACTTCATATTGGTCTTCATGACATTTATTGAACCTCTCATTGACTAGACTTACTAAAAATATGCATTAAAATGCAGACTAGATAGATGAGATAGACTAGATAGAAGATGCTGACTGCATCAAATCACAAGGCACGTGTAAAATGTTCAAGTAGTTCCATCATTTCTGTTGAATGCAAAATGATTCTGTTGTATTAGGTAGCAGAAATTTTTACCTGGAAGAGAACTTCTTCACATTTTCTCCTTACTGAACCTGTGTCAGCATCACTTTCTTCGTCTACAATTTGAAGACAATAAATAAAAATCTAGTTGAACTCAAACCCCAAAATGTCTTTAAATACACACTGTATAGATTCTTAACTAAATTGGTTTCATTTGAGAAAATAGTTTTCTATACTAAAACTTATTATCTGTGTTAGATTTCCATTCCAAGTCCAATTGAAAAGCATGGTTTATGGGTTCATAAATTACTTGAAGTGAGCAAAGAAGAGTGAAGATAACTTGTTAATAAGTAAATTAATGCTAACCATTTCAGAAAGTATTTTCAAAGCACTGCTCTGCAGGATTCACTGTTCATTAATTTATCATTTGCACTTATTTCCCACTGCACTCCTAAATATCCCAACAGAGATACTAAGGACCTTTAACCGTGTTTCCTTTTGGAAAAACCCTGCCAAACCTGAAGTCTTACCTAAAGTAACTAAAGATACTTTCCCCCCACCCCCAAACAGCTAGCATGCCCTATTGCTATTCTCACATTGAAGCAAAAAAAAAATTAAAACCCAAAACACCTAGGTGAATTCCACTTGAAAAAGTGATGAATCTAATGTCCTATCTCCAGGAAGCTAATACACAGGTCTGGAGCTACCTGGGATACATCAAGTGTGCTACAAACACTCTTCAGTCTCTTCCTAGAAGATTTACAAGGGAAGGAGGAGGAGCAGATAATCCTATTATTGTATGCTGCTACGAAGGCAAGAGAGTCTGAGCTGCACAACTCATTTATCCTGTAAGTGCAATAGACACAGAGGACTCCTATGGAAGCTAATCTGCAGATACCTCTGAAATTTGTTTCCTGTATTTCCTCTCACATTATAGGAGGACAAATTTCAGATGGCTCTTTCCTATTTTCCCCCAGAGAAGTAATGATCTGCCTTGGCTACAGCTGTGTGTATGAAGAATCTCATTTATAACAGATTACTTACATACCAGCTAACTGCATTTTGCTGCAAATGCTCTTTTAATCATGATATGCTGGTTACCTCCTAGCCATAGTTTAATTCATGCAAAATATTAAGTTTTTCTATGCACAAAAAATCAGAAGACAGAGTAATACAAGTTTAAATTAAAAAAAAAAACCCAAACCTAAACCAGCCAGCCATCCAAAGCCTGTTACCACTAATTCATACAATCAAATAATTCTTTGTGAATACAAGGTGAAAACCACACAAAACTTTCCAGATGAACCAGAATGCTGATGCTGAAATGGTTGCAAACACTACTGAAGACTGTTGAGCTGAATGCAACATCCACGTTCACCAAACCACCAGCAAAACACATATATACTGTAATTATTAATAAAAATTCTACTGCCACTTATGCCAAAATCTTGATTTCACTGCTCCTTTCTTCATTAAGAAAGGGGAACTGAACATATTCTACATTGACTTTCCAATGTAACCAGGGTTTCAGGACTGAGATTTAAAGAGGAATGTGGATATTGATTTCATAGTACCCCAGTACCTCAGTGTCTTGTTAATACTATTCTCTACTTTTGGAAAGGGTATAGAACATGTATTGAAATAATTTTTACTATAGTAGAAAATGATGAAAGTTATTTGCAATCTTTTTTTAAAAAAAATAAAAAAAAGTAGCTAAAAAGTACATTAAAAACCCCACCTGCATAAGATGTATCCACAGGAAAGTTCTCAGGACATTCCTTAAAAGACATGAAAGGAATTTTAAGACCTGGCAGCATAAGCTATATTAATTGTGCTGTAGAATTCTCTGTTCTCACTACTTGTTCATTTTTTTGGGGGTGATGGTGATAAAACAAACCCAGTCATATTCCACAAGCTATGTCCAAATGACACCAACTTTATTAACAAATGTGTACACAATTTTTTCTTGATGTATAACTCATTCCTCAATGGAGGAAAACTATTTTGTTCCCAGTCCTTCTACATTCAGACAAATAATGCAAAGAGAAGCTATTATACAAGAGCAAAAAATGGTTGACAGATGAATGCTAATCATCAAATCCTTATCAGTGGGTACTGGGGATTTTCTCTCTGTTCCAATGTGTAAGGAAAGATTCTTAACTACCCACTTTTAACAATTCTTAATTGCCTACTTCAAACAATCTATACACAATATTTCAAACAGATTTTTTTTACTCTATTTTGTAGAGCACTTGAGATTTGCATTAAAAGCTCATTTAAATGGATAAGAAGCCTTTTCTAAGTGTTTACAATCTACATCTGACATGTTCTTCAGAAATTCTTTTTAAAAAAAGTCTAAATACATTCTCTCCAGTTCAATCATAAAATTGGAGTATTGCAGCTTAAGGTGACATCAAGGAGATAATTCTACCTACCTTCTATATGGAACAAATAATTAAGAGTAACCAGTGAGATGGCCCATATCACTCTTGAAATGCTAAATATTTTCTACTTTAAAAGGTAAAGAGTCAAAAAACCTTCACATTTTTCTAGGCAACTACAGATTTTTACAATTAACCATTTTACAATTTAAATACATTGCCTAAGTAAAAAGACACTTGGTGGTTTAAAGCCTTTATCCAACTTCTCTCTCTCATTTTAAATAAACTTAGAAGAACAGTAGAATTGCTGATACTATGGCTGGTTTTGGATATCCCAAATTTCACAATGGGATGGATGATTTGTAATTATATGAAACATACATAAACCCTACCACATAAATAACATGAATGGAGACATAGTAAAAATAATTTTTAAAAGTTGCATGAATCCATCATCACAAAAATGAATTAAGCCACCACATACAGAAGTCAAGAATTTGACTTCATCACCATCTCAAAGCACAGAACCTATCAGGGGAAGAAACAATCAGAGGAGGTATCCTAGATGATCAACAACCAGAACATGAAGATTTTAATTTTACATGAATATATACATGGTAAGTAAAGACACATCTTTCCTCAAGTAATGCAACTTCATGGGGGTATTTATAAGAAGAAATAGAAAGTAATTGTTTAATATGATATCTGAAGTTTGAAGAACTGCAGCAGAATGCTTCAAGCTCTCACTTTTTGTTCAGAAATACAGGACCACCTGCTTGCTCATGATTATTTTTTTTAGCTTATGGCTACATAAATACATTTTCCCAAAGAGGCTTTATTTTATAAAAGTAGATGCAATGTGGTGCCCATACCTGATGTACTGTTGAACATTCACTTTCAAACTCACTGGTCTGTGGCTGTGACACTTCTTAGCAAGCACAGGAGGAAAAAGAAGTCCATTTGATACGTTACAGATTGAGCTCAGGTACAATATCATTCTTAATTTTTAGATACCCTTATTTCTTTTGAAAAATATTTAACAAACATTTAACAAATGGAGAACACACATAAAACAACAAATAGACATTCTAGTCAAATATCACAGACTAATTCTGATCAGAGATCAGAAATCCCTACAATAATACCTGCCTTTTTCTTGACCTATGCAGCACCACAGAAAAAAGAAATTGCCCTTTTATCAGGAGGTATCACTTCCTGAAAAGGAAATTTATTTTTTTTTTGGCATATGTTGAAAAGGATACGAAAACCACTAAATAATCATGATGCCCAAGAGAAGAGCCTCAAACTATGAGAGACGGCCAGCTTGTACTTCTGGAGGGCAGACTTTGACCTGTTCAGGAGACTCATTGACAAAGTCCCTTGGGAGGCCATCCTCAAGGGTGAAGGAGTTCAAGAAGGCTGGACATACTTCAGGAAGGAAATCTTACGGGTGCAGGAGCCGGCTTGAGTTGTAGTTGGGCTTTGGCTCCCGTAATTTTCTCCCTGCATAACCTCACTTCATCTTTGTAGTCCTTGTGAGAGGTCATTCCCTCTTCCAAAGGCCATAAACTCACCCAATGTTCCTGAGTTCCAGCCAAAGCTCTCTGCTCAGCCATAGGAGACCCAGAACACAAAACCCAAAGAGAAGTAGCTGTCTTCAAATAAATGTGACTTCCACATAAGCTTATTTCACACAGCCTCTAAGCATGTTGCTATTGAAATTATTTAGACTGAAAACTGTTTTGATATTGATGAAAAAAGTTTAATAGAGAATTTGTTGTCCTTGCTTTTTTTTTTTTTATATTTGTTTCCAGATAAATTGGTATCAAATATCACAAGCTATTCATTGTTTTGGGTTAAATGGTGAGAAAACTTCTCATAGCTTGAGTTAGGCACATAGGTATTACTCCTATAAACATTATTTAATAGTGCCAAGTAGAGATCTAAACATTTCCAGTTTTCTAAAGGCTTAAAGCATATAGAAAGGAACATAAACATGTCATTTATTCCTTCTTTCATTTAAAAGTAGGAACTATTATACCTTATTTACCTCTAGGAAAAGTTTAACCCATTCTTAAGTGCAACTCCATAATCTCCAAGAAAAGTATTCCAGGACTCCTTTATTTAAGCTTCCTTTTTTTTTAAACCTCTTCCATTTAAATTCTATCACTGGTGGCTTTAGTAATTTTTTTCTTTCATTTCATTCATTCCAGCTAGTCAAGCTACCATTAAATGCAAACATTTTTATCACAGTTGAACAGTGCAGAAAATCTGTTTTGTGTGTCCTACATACCAGGCACCTGTTCATATCTTCTAGCACAGTGTACACTATTTTCACACCAATGTCATATTCCTGGTTGGCTCAACTAGCCTTCAGATTTACTTCTTCCTGCACTTGATTATTCCTACACATCTATTACTTTGAACTTCTCTGCGTGAAATTACACAGAGTTTACTCCAAGTTTTAGCCCAATTTTGTCAGACTATCTTTCACAGTGGTCATTCCTACTTGGCATCATCTGCAGTGTTAATTAGGGCATTCCCTAATTAATTCCCTAATTATTGGAGTACTTCTCTAGTAGAAGTAGTACTACTTCTCTTTTCTTTAAAAGTATAAATTAGTAATTTTCTCAGGACAAGTTCTGGAAAAAAATCCCTCACATTTGCCTTCAGTTTGGTGACAGAGCATTAATAACTATTCTAGTCAGTTTTCCAACCAGTAGGAAACTGGCCTATAAACCCACTCTTGCACAGAAAATTAATGAGGTATATTATATAACTAGAAGGATCTGGCTTGTAACCTGCTTGGCAAATTCATGTTCACTATTTTGCCAAAAAAAAACCCCAACAGGCCAAAACAAAACAAACACACAAAAAACAGTAACAGCCACAGAAAACCCCAACCTACAGCAATACTTTCTTTAGAATATATTAGCAATGCATCTTTTTTTTATTTTAATTTTTTTAAGAGGCCGCATAAAACGTTTTCCAAACGTTTCTGGATTGTTAACACAGGAAATCAGGATAACACTGTAATGCTGTGTTGAGGGATGTGGTTTAGGGGTGAACTTTGTAGATCAGGGTTAATGGCTGGACTTTATGATCCCAAGGGTCTTTTCCAACCTGAATGATTCTATGATATAAATACAAATCTGTAAAATCAGTTTTTTCCTTAGAAGAAAAGCTGTTAACATTAGTGCTACTCCCCTACTGTCAATATTTAAATGCCTTCTCTATGATAACAAACATAATAATAAAGACTTTGATGCGGTTTATCAGAAGTTGGAAAAAAAAATAAATGCAAGATACCATTTCTCCTGCTTTTCTACCTTATCTGTAATGCAGTACACTGAATTTAAATTAATTAGATCATGCCTTCATAGCATTAAATAAGCTCTAAGCAAACTCCTTCAATAACTGCTAAGGAATTCCAACCTTAGGTCAAGCCACAAAAATTAACAAAAAAATACTTGTAAGAGACTTCAAATATTGTATAACTGCTAGGTGCTCTTGCTTTCTGAGGTTTACTGCAGATTGTAACTGGTCATTTTTGGTACTGTTCAGACTTATCAGCATATATTTTCTAAAAATAATAAAGGCACCTGAATCTTTTTCTAGCAGACTCTTATTTCCAGGCTCAACATATTAATTTCTTAGGTCTATAAATGAACCCTGTATGGAATTATTTTTTTTTTTTGGTAAGACTGTAGAGGGAGAGGCACAGTAGGTTTCCTTTTTTCCTCAGGTGCTCAGCATAAAAGTTTCTCCAATGAATGCTAAAATAAGCAACATGGAAAAAAATCACTTCAAAACCCTAAGAAAAGAGAACCCAACATAATTTTCCTGTCCTACACATCACTATTTCCCTTATTTATTCCAGTAAAATCTTTTATTTTATGGGAACATAAAGCTCCTTTTCACAACAAGGAGAAAATCTTCAGATGTCATACAACCTTCCAAGTAGTATCAGGATTATGCTTCGGTGTGCAGCATTGATTTGACTTCCATCATACTTGAATTCTAATAAAATAACTATACACTGCTCATTCTTATTTGCAGCCTGATTCATTCAATCCACAGAATAACCTGCTGTATTTTTGATAACTCATCATGCAACTTCATGAGATTCTTTTAACATATTTTTTTATCAACTTATCTAGTTATTTTCAAAAAGCTAGCAACTTCCCAATTTCTCCACTTGTACACCCACATAAGTCAGTTCTGGAATTTTTAAGTTCAATGAACAAACCCAACAAATACAACAAAAAAAAACTCGTTAAAAGGGAGAGTATATTAATCAATTGGTGATAATAGCAACATCAATTATATTGTTTTTACTCATTCTAATCCACATTTCAGAATCCTTATGAACGTAAGTATTGTTGGTGGCTCCTCCTCCAAAAAAAAAAGTGAGAATCCTTGGGAATTTTGCATAAAACTAGGACATCATCAATGAAATCAAGGCTCTTTGGATAAGACAATTTACAGCACTTACTTTTTTCTTCTTTATACACTTCATCTGCATTACTTTGACGACTTCTGCGTCTACAACACTGCAATTAGAAACAGGGAGGGGGAGGAAGCATCGTAAGAATCTTAGGACAGTAAATTTATTTTAACAGATGCCTTTATTTGCTTTGGTATTTCACAACAACACATTACCTAAATAGTTCTTTGCTTTCCTTCAGGTTTCCCATGGCCTGACCAGAAATGCCACAAATATGTGGTAAGACTTACCTGATCATTCACTTCTTGCCATGATGTTAAAGCCCCTGCAAGAACATAAGCTGTAGCTACCCACATAAAAGGCTAAGACAGAGGATTCCTCTTACAGTCCTTAATGGGTTTAGTCTGTAAAGTTGTGCAGCTAATGCTTAGTAGATGATTCACAAGGTATTACAGGAGTGGAAAAGGAACATGAAATACAACCCCTTTTCTGTCTCCCATTAAATAATAAGAAGAAAGAATCTCATTGTAAAACAATGAGATTTTGATTAAGTTGACTAATGAGTTCTTGTTGCAGAGTTTAGGATATAGAAAAAGAAACAAACACATGTTTAATGTAAACTCAGAATAAAAATAAAAAATACAGACCATATGGCCACAACAGTAACGGCTTTAGCCTGACACAGACAGCAAGTGCTGAGATTGCAAAGGTACTTTAATTTTTCTAGCACTGTTTCACATAAAAAACCCACAACAACTCTAAAGATGAAACCAGTAAGCCTTTCAGAATTGAAAAACTGATTATCTGAACCAAGATAAATTGATTCAATGCTCATTAACTTCAATGATACTATTCTGGTAAGATCCAAAAATTACGTGTCCCCATCAGACAGCATTTAAAAAATTACCATTTCTCAGGTTTAAGAGTGGTCATGTATTTAAGCCTCTCTCATTTAATGGTTTTAACTACTCTGTCCCTAAACCTCTATTTTTTTATATGGCACAGCCAGATTAGAATGTATTCCTGTATATATTGTATGTATAAAAAAGGGAATATTGCTATATTTTGACTGCATAGTAGGACTACATTATTACATACCTCAAATACTTCCTTTCTCCATTTCTTAATTTTCTTCTCTGTCACTTTCTTCCCTTGTTGTGGTCCTAGAAATAACAAGGGATATCAATATAAACATAACTATACCAGGTATCATTCTATCAAACAAACATTTAGAAAGAACATATTACATAACAACAAAACACTTTCAAATCTGACCAGCCTTCAGTACTAGTGCTGAAACAGTAACTTACAGGAAATAAAATAAAGAGAAAATTGTAATTTCAGGTTAATTAAGTAGTCAGAAAAAAACAAACAAACCCACAACTAAAAAAAAAAAAGATCACATGCTGATTCTAACAACACTGAGTTAAAATCCAAAGACCAATAGAGTCACAAGTGCTAGTAAAAAAAAGACTGGGGGAGGAAGTTATTTACCTTTTAAAATTTTATTTAATGCATGCAGACTACATGCTGTCTGAGGTTAGCTAAAGCCACAATCAAGGCTTTACAGGACTGAGATCCATATTTGTTACATAATGAATAACAGTTTCTGAACCAAAAGTATAACCCAGCCTTTACAAATACAAGAGGATGCATTACAGTACTGTACACATTCTCTCTCTCTCCCTTTCTTGATGGGCAATGTATATAAAATGCTATAAAATGCAAGCTTCTCAGTCTGTAAAGGCCTTTAAGAAGTCATACTTGGTGCAGTGATTACACTGGGCTTGACACTGCAGCAGTACTTCATGTGTGTACCCAGGAAGTTCTACTGTACATCAATTGCTATGGTAATCTACCTACCTCAGTTCAGTAATAACTGGCACACTTTATTTCCTGATAAAGTCAACAAGATACTAAGTCACAAGTCCCACTAAACCCCCAAGAAATGTAATTTAGTTATTTTTTCCACAATAAGCTCCCCATAAGCATTATCAACCCTATAGTGGATCAACAGCTACAATTAAACACTGGAAAAATACAGCATGGCACACTGTGATATAGATTTACACTAACTACATGAACATTCAATTAAAAGTTAAGAGACTAGTGACCCAGCCTGCTCTGACATTTGACATAACAAATGTACCAGTGTGGCCTCCAAAAGTCTACATGGAGCTGAAACTACACAATCCATTCATGCATATCAACATCCTGCTAATACCTTCATTCTTTTGTTTCTGCTCAGTCTTTTCCATTTTGATTCATCCAAATATTGACCATTGTTGTCCTGAACTTTTCTAGCAACATTGTCTTTGTCTAAATTAGAGCACACAGTGGACTAAAATGGTGCATAAAAAGAAACTCTCCAGGTATTACATGCAAGCATACATCAAAGTTTTCGTATGAAATGTCATAACTAAGTGGATAAAATTCAATATCTGTTGCAATTAAGTGTTAGAGAAGTGCCAACAATTTTACCAAGTCTAAATATACAGCACATAAATACTGCAACTTTAAGAAGATCTTACCTTCAGGTGTATAGTAAGTGAGATTTTCCATGGAAATAACTACATCATCTTCAAAAGGTTGATTATACTAAATAAAATGGACCATTACATATTAGAATGATTAAAGCAGTGTTTTTAACATGCATTTTAAGTTTTGTTTTTACACAATTTTAGTTTGACCTAACATGAAATTATCCTTATGTTGCTTTATTGGCTAAAGTTGCAAGTCAGCAGTCTGGATATCTTAATTTCTAGAGGAAGCACATAAGTAACTCTTGTTTCAAGGCATAAGCCAGTCATTGACAAAATGGAGAATCCAAAAAGTTTTTGAAAGTGGTTTAACTTATTCTGTTAGAGAGTTTCTTCTAAACATTCCCTGCAGTGACTGGAAGTAGACAGTTTGCATAGCCCTACAACTCAGATGTATAAAAATATCCAATCTGATGCTAAAAAATATTCTAGAACCAGACTTAGCCTTATGCCAGTGCCTCTAGATATTAGTACAAAACATGCCCCTAAACAGCAAAGGTGACAGCACTGAATAAATACATGTATCTCTGAACAGAGGTGTATAGTACCCACACATTTAACACCAAGTGGCTCCAAAGTAAAGAGGATTTGGGGAGGAAGTCTCCCACTTCTTTCTTTCATTGAAAATACTTCCTCTAATGCTAGCTAATTTGGGTTAAGGGCACTATAAAGACAACTCAGAATTATAATTAAGTCACTTATTCAGTACTGGCAATCCCAGACCTAAGTTTTATGGATGCATTCAAGGAGCTGGCTCTTGACCAGCATACACACGCCAAGGCACAGAAGCTCATGACTCAGCACGAACTNGCGGCAACACGGAGGCCCCGCGGGGAGAACAGCGCTGCCCGGCCACCCCCAAGGACACTTCAGGACGGCGGCGAGAGCCCCTGTCCACGGCCTCTTCCCGACGACTGCGCGGCCCTCACCCGCTCTAAGATGCTCTTCATTGTGGCCTCGAAGCGGGCATTACTCCACCGCAGCATCCCCNTCTAGAGGAAGCACATAAGTAACTCTTGTTTCAAGGCATAAGCCAGTCATTGACAAAATGGAGAATCCAAAAAGTTTTTGAAAGTGGTTTAACTTATTCTGTTAGAGAGTTTCTTCTAAACATTCCCTGCAGTGACTGGAAGTAGACAGTTTGCATAGCCCTACAACTCAGATGTATAAAAATATCCAATCTGATGCTAAAAAATATTCTAGAACCAGACTTAGCCTTATGCCAGTGCCTCTAGATATTAGTACAAAACATGCCCCTAAACAGCAAAGGTGACAGCACTGAATAAATACATGTATCTCTGAACAGAGGTGTATAGTACCCACACATTTAACACCAAGTGGCTCCAAAGTAAAGAGGATTTGGGGAGGAAGTCTCCCACTTCTTTCTTTCATTGAAAATACTTCCTCTAATGCTAGCTAATTTGGGTTAAGGGCACTATAAAGACAACTCAGAATTATAATTAAGTCACTTATTCAGTACTGGCAATCCCAGACCTAAGTTTTATGGATGCATTCAAGGAGCTGGCTCTTGACCAGCATACACACGCCAAGGCACAGAAGCTCATGACTCAGCACGAACTGCAAAGCTGTACGAGGCCCTGGGTCAGGGCTGCTTTTGGCAGCCAGGAAACAGGACCTTGTGACACCGCAAGTAAATAATTGATGAAGAGAATTCGGTATCAGCTACTGCAGATTAGAGCAGAGAAAGAAAACTGAACCTGTCAGTACTGACACACCAGGACTTAGAGGTGGTCAGGAATGAGGGGAGCAGAGAGCCCTGCCACTGCCTCGGTGGGCTNATTCAAACTGCGCGCCACTCCCCCGCTTCCGCCTTGCTTCATCTCTGATTGGGCTCTGCTAACGTCAGTTCATGCACCGCAGCCTATCCGAGTGAGCAATGAAGAGCTTTCTTATTCTGATTGGCTGCTTGAGCTGTCAAGCGCCCGTCCCCTCACCGTCCACCCTCCTCAAAGT
>VWZY01005366.1:251197-271405 GCA_013399075.1 Chloroceryle aenea
CTCTGCCCTTCAGGCCCCGTCCGTGGCAGCCGCGGATGCCGGGACCGGAGCGGCACCGCTTTGCTCCTCAGATTGCTGTCCTGGGCTCGGCAGAAAAGCTCTTCCCAGGGTGCCCTGGGGCCAGGGCGCCTTGGGGCGGAGGGCCTAGCCACCCCCGAACGGGGAGGCCAAGTAGCTCTAGGCAAAGCTGGATAGAATAGAGCCCTTCTCGTGGATTTGGCAGGGTCGGTCAAGGGAATAAGGGCTGGAAAAGTTGATGTTAAGAAGTCATTCCCTTCCTAGTTATTCTCCAGCTGGCCCTGTAGGGTTCCAGGCCTGAGGCCACTGGGGAGGAGTGCTGGAAATGAGACTGCCAGAAATGTTGCCTGCCCAGTGGCACTAGTATTTTGGGTATCATCCCATTACTCTCCAACATTATTCATGGAACCATTAATTTTCTATAATTTTTATGTCTTTTTTTTTAAGTACAATCAACACATGAAGTTCCTTGGAACTTCCCATTACATAAACAGTTGCCATTTTGCCATAAAGACAGAGCATTTTTCACTATGGCTTAATGTCCAAAGCTGATTTGTATTTGTCTACTTACAGTTTATTAGCTCAGTTGTAATAAATCTATTTTTTAAATGGCAGATCTAAAGAAAAAAAAAACCACATAATTTCTGCCATTTTTAAGCATTCTTACCATTATTTTTTGGTGATGTTTCTACAGCTGTCAAGTTCAGCATTAAAGCAGTTCTGTTTCTGGCAGGTCTTGCCCTTTCCTCAGTTACACATTAAGGCCTTAGCCTTTCCTCAAAGTCTGGTATTTCTGCCACCACTGCATGAACCCCTGTGCTCAGCAGTTAAATCACATGTATGGCGAGGAAATCAGTTACAGGAGTAGTATTGTGTTGATTTCAGTTAACAGGAAAATAAAGGACAAGTGTGGTAACTGAAAGCTGATGAACTAGATCCCACTCCTATATTTGTCAGTCTCTTCCCACTGGGATGGATACAGAACGAATCATCTAAAAACAAGAATCACACTAAGGATCACCTAACTTTAAATATATAAAAGCTTTGAATATATAAAAGCTTATATAAACTTAAGGTTAAAAAAGTTCCTATATTTCCTTTCCCATTGGTAAAAGAAGAATACTACTACTTTTGCTCCCCTGCAGATTGGCAAAATAAATTCTGTGATACTTCCAACACGGTCAAATATTGGATTAAGTCAGAATATTATTAGGATGTTTATTAGTAGATAAGTAAGTCTATAAATGTTCAGAGCATGCTTTTGATGGTGTGCAGTAGAAAAACCCTGAAGCCCTACACTTCTAGAAGGATAAAAGGAAGTACTGGATAACTGACTTCTTAGTTCTTTCAACTAAGAAAACATTTCTTCTCAACTAAATGGGTGTGTGTGTGTGTAATTTCAAGGTGTAATTGTACTATGTGCCATGATGAAGCATGGGGCTTGGACAGTGCCAGTGGAGAGATGAAAACATCCTGGTCCCACAGTCTGTACATAACCAGGCTTCTGAGAATTTGCTTTTATATGGATTCTCACTCTTGCTTTGCCACTGGAAAAGAGCATACTGATATCAGCAGGAAATTTCCTATGGTATGAAGACAGCCACCATCTTTTTAATTTTATGATTAATTAAACATAGACCCACAGAATGAAAGAATCAATCAGTTTGGAAAGGACCTTTAAGATCATTGTAGGCAACCATTAACCCAGCACTGCCAGGCCACCATTGAAACATGTCCATAAGATGTCTACACACCTTTTAAATACCTTCGGGGATGGTGACTCACCACTTCCCTAGGCAGCCCGTTCCAGTGTTTGACAACACTTGCAGTGAAGAAGCTTTCACTAATATCCAATTTTAACTTCTGCTGGCACAGCTTGAGACCACTTCCTCTTGTCCTATTGCGTATTACCTGGGAGAAGAGACTGCCCCCCACCTTGCTACCACCTCCTTTCAGGTAGTTGTACAGAGCAATAAAGTCTCCCCTGAGCCTCCCTTTCGCCAGACTAAACAACCCCAGTTCCCTCAGCTGCTCCCCCTAATACTTGTTCTCTAGACCCGNGACTAACCGACCCCCATTCCCTCAGCTGCTCCCCCTAATACTTGTTCTCTAGACCCGTTACCAGCTTCATTGCCATTCTTTGGACAGACTCTAACACCTCAAAGCCTTTCTTTGAGTGAAGCGCCCAAATGAACCAAGTATTCGAGGTGTGGCCTTACCAGTGCTGGATGCAGAGGGGGACGATCACTGCTCTAGTCCTGCTGGCCACACTGTTTCTGATACAAGCCAGGATGCTGTTGGTCTTCTTGGCCACCTGGTCACATTGCTGGCTCATATTCAGATAGCTATTGACCAATAATACCCCTAGGTTCTTTTCTGCTGATCAGCTTTCCAGCCACTTTTCCCTAAATCTGTAGTGTTGCATGGGATTGTTAACAATGGGCATTATGCCTTTTCTTTTTTTTTTTTTTTTTTTCTGTAAAAGGGAATTTTTTTAATTAATATTCTCGANTCCAATTTTAACTTCTGCTGGCACAGCTTGAGACCATTTCCTCTTGTCCTATTGCGTATTACCTGGGAGAAGAGACTGCCCCCCACCTTGCTACCACCTCCTTTCAGGTAGTTGTACAGAGCAATAAAGTCTCCCCTGAGCCTCCCTTTCGCCAGACTAAACAACCCCAGTTCCCTCAGCTGCTCCCCCTAATACTTGTTCTCTAGACCCGTTACCAGCTTCATTGCCATTCTTTGGACAGACTCTAACACCTCAAAGCCTTTCTTTGAGTGAAGCGCCCAAATGAACCAAGTATTCGAGGTGTGGCCTTACCAGTGCTGGATGCAGAGGGGGACGATCACTGCTCTAGTCCTGCTGGCCACACTGTTTCTGATACAAGCCAGGATGCTGTTGGTCTTCTTGGCCACCTGGTCACATTGCTGGCTCATATTCAGATAGCTATTGACCAATAATACCCCTAGGTTCTTTTCTGCTGATCAGCTTTCCAGCCACTTTTCCCTAAATCTGTAGTGTTGCATGGGATTGTTAACAATGGGCATTATGCCTTTTCTTTTTTTTTTTTTTTTTTTCTGTAAAAGAGAATATTGTTAATTAATATGCTGCAGAAACAGGTATCAAGAAAACTTCTTTGGTTCCTGTACGGTGCTTGGAGCTCGTACTCTGTTTTGTCCCAGCTCCACATCTGCAATTTTGTTGAGTAGGTCTATGCAGAAATATTTGACAGAATGTTTAAGCTCAACTTCTCTTTGATTAGTTTGCCTTATAGAAGAATAATTTGTGAGACTGAATTGTGTGTGCCGTTCCTTACTCTGTGGTACATGCCACACTGCCATATATAATTGTTTTAGTAATGGGGTTGATTCATACTTGGAGAGAGCTGTGTCCTCTCCAGCTCATCAGTTAGCCCAGCCTTAAGCTGTAGTTTTTCCCTTTAATCTTTTTATCACTTTTTTTTTTTATAAATCAAAACATCTGCATTAAGTGATCATTTTTACTGTTCTGCTCTGAACCCTCTCCAGTCAGTCAGTATCTTTGAGTATGTAGGCATCTGGAATAGTAAATAATTTTCTGAAAACAACTGTTGAAGAACGGTATAAAATATGATTTACACATCTATTCTCTGTAAATGCTGATCTTCAGATACTGCCAAAACATCACACTGACTGTTGAAATGACAAACTCCTCTCTATTTCTTCTGGATTGCATACTGATCTCACTCTTTGTACAAGGGAATATCAAAGCAGAAAATAACTGCTCTTTTCCAGAAACCCTTGCACAGCTTAGCTTGTGTCAAGTCTGTGAATATAATTAGAGACTCAGAGGCTGTGAAAAAACACCGAGAAGTGTGGAATGGGGAGTAGCTGTAGGCATGCAGAAAAGCTGTCTGCCTTTGGAAAAGAGAACATGAGCATCCTAGTAAAACACCACAGTAAATTAGTCAGCGCAGTCCAGGTGCTGCAGCAGGTGCTGTGTACCATCGGCTCTGCAAGGAGTTCAGCCTTCCCTGTGCTCCCAGTGGTAGGACAGAAAATGGTATTTTACTCTTACATACTCACAACTCTATCCAAAGTCACAAATTTGTTACTTCATATAAGGCGGTCCCTGCATGAGTGTCTCTATTAAAAGCAGATAGCTGTTTCCAAACCTTATCATAATTAAACACACCCAACCACTCCATAACTCTGCTTATATAAAGCATAAAAGAAAAGGGAAAAAAAAAAAAAGAAAAAAGAAAAGAAAAAAAACAAAACCAAAACCCACAAAACCACCACCCCATAGTTGGCCATCAGGAAACCATCAACAATCTTGCCTGTCAAGCCAAGTACTTTGCTGAGCTCCAAAACACAGTATGGTGCTGAGTAACACAGACTGTCCTTGCTGGGTCACTTGTTCTCTGAAGGCTGTTTACTGCCCTCAGTTGTTCAAGAGCATATTTAATTGGGGGTGGATGGGCATAATTTGATCAGTTCCAGACCAAATTGTAGCCATTTCCCCTGAGCTCTTTCACATACATCAGGATGGAAGGCTCAGGGCCTGTCCCCAGTATGCTAGTCTTCCTGTGGAAATCATGACTGGCTATCATGCTCCTTTAGGTCTTCCTTTTTAGGAAAGGAAGCAACCGTTCTGCATGACCCCATCTGTTCCTGCCAGCTTGCACAAATGAACAATTGCAGTTGGATACATTGAAGGTTATATCAGAGCATCTGCATCTGTAACAGAGACAACTGAAAGATGTGCTGTAATCAGCAGCATTACTTAACCTCAGTCCTGCATGAGCAGATTAAATTGTTACAAAATGTTTGAACACAGCACTCATTGTGATCAATGTCATTCTGTTGATCAGATCAGTGGGAGTGAAAAATAAACCCACATTTACTCAACAACAAATATTGGCAGCGCTTCTGAAGCAGGCCAAGGGCTTATTGAAAAGAGTATTGATTGAGCCAAGAAAACATCAAGCAGTTATAAAAATTTAATCATATTCTCACTCAAGCTGGCTTTCAATGCCAGGAATTAAAATTCTCCCATCTCCTGAGGATGGTAGATACATTTCCATAATGTTCTGTAACTTCCAACACTTTGCATCTGTACTGAATGGTGGAATTATTCATTGCAAATGATTTAGTTGAGATACATAGCCCTTTCTACTGTGAGCATACAAATTATGCATAAACAAGCTGTGATTTTTTTGAATGTTTCTCATTTGCAATTGTTTAGCAAAGAGCTGGGCAAACCAGAGTTAGCCCATGAGGTATTTTTGAAATGGTCAAAATAAATATTTGGTCTGCATGGTTCAACAACATATGCCTGACCACTCAAACCAGAGGAAATAATAAAGCTTCCTGAGATAGAAAAGATTAATTTAGTTAAATTAATGTATCCATGTCCTTATTAGAAACTGCTCATCACATTTGCACTTGCCTAAAAACTACTCCATGCAGAAAGTGAAAGGCCATTTTCAGAATGGCATATTTTGACACAAGTGCTGTGATGGGTGTCTGGTTATAGAAGCTGTATGTGGTTTAAGAGCACAGAAGAAGTTAGTGATTGCAGGAGAAACAGGAAATGGTTTATATGGCCACGGTTGTGAAGGTTCACTACTTTCTAAGCTAGATTTGCTGCTGTGGGGAACAACAAGAAAATAAAGCTATGCCTGAACTATCGCTTCCCCTCCTTTTTCAACCCTCTACTTTTCTTACATCCCTGGCAAGCTTTTTATGTCCTAAGGCACCTTCCCTACATCTGTGTGTCCAGTCTGTCATCTAATACTCATGGATTCACAGAATCACAGAATTTCCTAGGTTGGAAAAGACCTTTAAAATAATCTAATCCAATCATTAAACTAACACTAATGAGACTTTGAATAAACCCTATCCCTAAGTGCTACGTCTGCTCAACTCTTAAATACCTCCAGGGATGGGGACTCAACCACTGTCCCAGGCAAGCTGTTCCAATGCCTAATAACCCTTTCAGTAAAGAAATTCTTCCTAATATCCAATCTAAACTTCCCTTGGCACAACTCTTAAACAGACTGACACTCACCTCTTTACAACTTCCTTTCAGGTAGTTGTAGAGAGTGAGAGGATCCCCCCCAGGCCTTCTTTTATCTTTTTTTTCTGCCTTACTCTTATGATTCAAGAGGTGATCTTTTATTTGCTTAGATATTTCTCTGTGTTTAAAGAAGGCCTGGTAAGGTGGACACAGACCTATACTGTGAGGTGGAGGGTAAGATCACCTCGAGAAGGAGATGGATGCTGGGAGGGAGTGAAGGAGCTGCTAGGAAAGGGGTGCTTTCTCTTGCTTATATGTTTTAAAGGTGATACCATGCATAGATTAGCAGTATGTTGCAAACCAAAATCTAAGCAGGAATCATATATGGATAATAGATTAGGATTACTTTTAGAGCGGAAATTAGAGCTGGACTTACATAACTCACTGTATCTGGTCACCGTACAGCTACAAAGGTGATAGTGAAACCAATTCTTGACAAAAACTCCTTTAAAAAAAATTTTTGTTTATTAGGCTTCTCTAGCTCTGCACTCTTTTAGGTATCTTAGAAACATGTGGACATAGATCTGTAGCCAAATACGAATCTCATAAACTCCACAAACACTAACTAACACCATCTGTGGCAATTTTTACTGCAAATTACCACAACATGTGAAATGCTTCTCTCAGTCTGATTATCAGAGTCTTGCCATGGGAACAGTGTCGCAAGGCCTCCTTACACCATGGCTCTCATTTCAGTTGTCTCTGTTTTAGATATATAAGGAAAGATGCTTTGTTGTATCTTTCCAGTAAACAGGAAAGTTCATCTTTTCAGTGTGCCTCGAACATCAATGCAAAGCAGAAATGAAAGAAATTAAAATAAGCAGCAAGAGTAGCAGATCTGTGAGTAAACAGTTTTCTCCAGCACAAAGCTACTGTCCAGGTGCCAGAAAGCCATTCTAATCTGCCCTCGCCTGATTGTTCTAAGGGTCTGACTCTCTCCCTCCAGCTTCTAGTAGTACTTTGGACAAGTAGAAGAAAGCAGAGAGGATTTAGAGTGAAAAACCCCACCCAAATTTGGCCAGAAGTCAACCAAAACAGTGGGAATGGGAAAAAACCCATACACAAACAACCCATCATATGCTGTTCATATCTGATGTGCTTGCTCATCACATAAATACTCCTTCTTGCCACCAGCAAACTGACTTACCACATACTTTGCCATCACCACTTTCAGGAGAAACTGGGAAGGGAGGCTAGAAGGATTTTGTTTTGAGTATTTCTCTTCCATCTAAAATAACAATATAGTTTATTTGTTGAACCATTTCTTCCTAACTTTTGTTCCTGCAGTACAGTCATTTCTTACCTGCCCACCCTCACTTTGGGCCGTCTTAAGACCGTTGATCAGTACTTCCCTTTAGTTCTAGGAATAGCTTCTTGCTATTTGTGCATATCTGGCTTCTCCTCAGAGACCTTACAGGAGGCAGAGAAGGTGACAGCAGAACATCACCTTTATGTGTGTGGGAATAGATCTGCTTTCTGTAACATTCAAAACCACCAGGAAGTACCAAGTTAAGAATTATAATTGTATTCTCCAGGAGCATTTACTAACCCTAGCATGCAAAACACATCATTTTATGAGCTTCCCTTTTCAGGAAGCAGCACTACATCTTTATTTTGCTTTATTATTCATATTGGCTTCTTTAGATGGTAGGTCTGATGTGCTGACCTACCATGACAAGAGCTTTCTCTTTCCATACAGCATCTAAAGAAAGTTAGCTCCTAACTTAGGTGATTTGGAGTATCACTGGCTTAGATAGTTAGAAAAAATGTCTGATAATTAAAAAAACTTTTTATGTATTTGTTTTCTCTGTGCACTTTGAGTCCAGACTTTCTTGGAAAATTGAAAAAGTATTCTGCTTGGAGGTAGTTCTGGTCATAACTTACAGTCTGTGTTTCACGAGATGTTTAGTGTTCACTGTTTATGGAATGTTATTGGAAGACATTGCTTTACTTAGAAGGTGACTAAATTATTACAGTCTTCAACAGAAGTTGATTGCTAGCTGAAACCTCCAGTAGAGGCCGAGCTGGTGAACAGGATATCAAAAGGAAGACTGACCTAATTCAAAAATAAATGAGGGCAAGGGAATAAAGATTTTTTTTTTAATATAGAAATACCTTTAGTATAATAAAGGACAATGAAAGAATGATAAAAAATCTTCTTAATAATTTCAAATTTTCAACTTTTTCTACTTAAGTGTTATCATCTTTTTAAAAGTGAGCTGCAGCTTGAATCTGAGGGGATTTGAAATCCTCCAGGATAGAAGCAGTTGGTCAAATATTTGTAATTTAAATAAAAAGAGGAGGAAAAGTGCAAGCTTTTCCATATTGTCCAGAACCAAAAAAGCACTGTGCCAGAGGTATGCTACCAGTGTTAAAAAACCCCCCATCATTTGTATTGCTTTGGGGACAGGGATAGAAGGAACATGTGAATGGATGCTAAGAATGAAAAGCTGTGCCTGAAGCCTGATGGCAGTTTAGTTTCTTTTGATACACTCAAAACTCTTGCAACCCCTTTTTCCATTAATATTTCATTGGTTTTTAAAATGAAAATGATCATGGCTCTAATGTATTACTTTTTTTTTTTAAAGTGTTTTCAAAATACTTATTTCATTCCTTCCCTAAACCCCTTTGCTGTATCCCACAGAAATACCGTGAGGCATAAAAGGTTAATAAGATTCTGAATAAATCAAGAATTTGATATATTCTTTAGGTGTTAGCCTGATGAAATTCTGTTCTGGTTTGCAGTTAATGTGTTCATTGAGTTACACAGGACCACAAACAATCCATAGGTCCACCTTCATTTATCATTCTTGACTGTGGTTAGAATTTTCCTAGAAAGATGGAGTTTCAAAGATCTGTAATTGCCATGTATATTCAAAATCCAGCAGACTAGATGGCTTATGGGCTAGGATAATGGAATACCAACAGTTTTCTCTTTAGATTAGTTGCTCAGAGTCAGTCATGTATAACAGTGCTTGAGTATCTTTGCCATTCAGAGGGTGTTTTGGGGCCTGCAGGGGAGAAATGATTGTTTCCTAAATAAAGAGTTTTCCAGAGCAGGCAAAATTCTGTACGCCAATACATCTGTTGGTACCTTGCTAACTCGGGTAGATAATGAAAGCAGTCTAGAGAGAAACAACTCTGGGCTGTTGAACATCTTGTGTGAAGAACCAGCAGACATCTTGAGTGGTTAATTCCCTTGGTATTTGAGAATCAGGTGCAATTGCAGTAGTACCCCAGCAGTATCCTCAAGTAGAATAAACTGCTGGTACAGATTATCACTGTTGCAGAATCCTTATTTGTAAAATTTCAAATCTGAGGCTTTCTGAATGCTAGACAATCTCAGAAGGCAATGTTGATTTGAACTTTTGTGCAGCAGATAGGCATACAGAGGGTATTGTGTATGACCTCTTTTGAGTTCTTCCTTCTAACAGTGCATTGCTGGAAAAGTTTTGCCATTCTCTTAGGGCAGCAAGGAAAGCCAAATCTCAGAGAGCGACTCAGATGAATTACTAATTACTTCTTGTTGAAGGTTTTGTTGAACACTTTCAGAAGCTGCTGAGTTGTCAAGTGTGGTTTGAGGCACAGAGCAGTTACAACATGGACATGCTTCTTCGTAACCTTAGTTATGAGGAGAATCCTTTTCCTCTTTTCACCACTTTGACATTTGGACTTTCCTCCAAAGCATGTCCCTTAGGGCCAGAGGTTGTTACACCACGATGTCCCTCTCATGGGGCATGATCTCCTCTCCCTCTCCACATTTCTTCCCCTGCTTCTTTTTCCCTGTGGTCTTTTTGGGTGTTTTGTGACTCCCTCCTGTCCATGTTCCCGGTCTCTCCAGTATCTGTGGGACATGGGTTAATCCCTAGGTTTTGTAAACAGTGCAGATTTACATGAGACAAAATCAGGCCATCCCAAAGCAACAAGACATTCAAACTGGAGCCAATAGTATGTGATAATTTAGCAACCCAAAAGTTAGGATTTCATTACAGTGTTCTTTGTAAGCACAGTAACAACTGTGTAGCAAGCTGCCTTAAATTCTTTTACAGTTTTGCTGCAGAGGAGGTGGAAAAAAAGAAAGTAGTGATACAGGAAAACTTTTAGAAAAACTGTCTTTGGCAGTTAGGTTGACTTTAATGGCTAAACCTTCTCTCACATGGCTGCTGTAAGGGAAAAATCAGCGCAGGCCTAAGCATAAGGCATCACTTTTCAAGCTGAGTTACCTACCTTGATTCAAAGCCAGAGCTTTGTCTTCTGCTCTGTGACACAGTTGGGCACAGGTTCCCTGCCTGCTACATACACCACCTGAGAAGTGGATCCTTTCCTAATATTTAGTTCAAAAGAAATTGTCAGGTCACTCGAGTAAAACACAAGGGTTCACCATACTAATTTAGATGATGCCAACACTTTGGTCAGGTACTGGAGAAAAAAGCCCATTCCAGCCAGAGATGGGTCAATGTAGTTGTTATTTCAGACAGAGCTCTTAGAACCTAAAGGTGGCTAGATTTTGCCATTTCAAAATCATATACTTAAGCTATTTTCTGCCTCAGCTTTCTGATAAGGGCAGGTCAAAAAGTACAGTGTAAAGCTACATACATTTCCTACTTTGGGAATATTCTACTAGATTTAGAATAAGTTTTAAAAATGGTGTTTAAATATTGCTCCCTGATATCTTCAGCATTTCCTATAATCTTATATGACTTCTAGAAATCTTTCCATGTGGGAAAACTTAATCCAGAGTCAAATAAATGGACACAAGTCCTTGCACATAAGGAACTTGAGCCTTGAATATTTAGTTAAATATTGTAATTTATGTTCTATATAATACAGCTAATCTTATGTAAGGTCAAAAATGAAATGCAGCTATGAGATCTTTTTCACAGCAGGCTATGCTTCCACTTTGTCAGAGATGCATAACTATGACATAAGGTTTAACCATGCATATTATTGCTTAAGCAGTTCCATGTCTACAAGAAAAGAATTCTCAGATTCTTAGAAGAAAAAGTACCTATTTCTTTTCCTAGCATGTTGAACTCAGAAA
Organism: Chloroceryle aenea; assembly: GCA_013399075.1. Classification (NCBI taxonomy): domain Eukaryota; kingdom Metazoa; phylum Chordata; class Aves; order Coraciiformes; family Cerylidae; genus Chloroceryle; species Chloroceryle aenea. The sequence continues at coordinate 262,321 of VWZY01005366.1, forward strand.
AGAAAATGAGATACCAGTTCTCAAGCAGCTGTGTATCAAATTGTACTTAAAAGAAATCTATGTTAATAAACTTATAAAAAAAGTAGACTCTTTTAAATAGTCCCAAATACATGTGGAGTTCCTGTAGGTAAATATTTTTGGAAATCATGTGCAAGAGTGTTTACATTCATCAGCAAAGATACTTCTTAATTACACAGGTTTCTGCTAAATGAACAAAAAATGGCTAAGAATTTCATTATGTACATCATTTTTTAATTCAGCACAACATTCCCCCTGAACTAGTAATTCACTTCACATAATTAGAGTTACATAGAAAAATTAGACAAATTTAAAAGGAAATACTGATTTTAAAATGCCTTTGTAAACAAAGTCAGTGTACATAGATAGTAATAATTTTTCAAAGTCTTTAACATTATTATTTTAAAAGCAAAAGTTGAAAACACAGTTGTTCCAGTACACCCATGTTGTGCACAAATTATTTTGCATAAAGTTGATGCTTCTAACAATAGCTAATATTAGTGTGATGCCTGCAGGGCACTGTCAGCTGAGAAGAACTTATGATATAATGTAGTAATTTGATAAAACTTGTTGCAGACTTGAGAGAGAATCAGTCTTAACAGAACCAGAGCAAACTATAATTTTCCCTTTGCAGATGGTTCACACAGTTCCATTTCAGCTCACAGAATTTGTTATTTATAAAGTAAGGTTGAGTTGTTCTTTAGCCTAGTTTCCTAAGAAAATGAGGCATATGTGATCATGCCATCTGTGAATGCCTTCTCTGCACTCCTGTGTTCAGAGCAATTGCAACCCAGTTTGTAAGAAGGTAAAAGTTTCAAAGAGACTAAATTGCTAAATATTTGCCCAGGCATATGGGCAGGGCAATGGTACCTAAATTAGTATTTCTTGTCAGGTAAAGGCAGGAAGAATTCAGCTGTTAAACAGTCTGTTTGGCAGAAGCAAGCAGTCCCATCAGCGAGAGCTAGTCACGATACCTCATACCTTCTGTCTCATGCAGCCGTGGCAGAGAGACCAGTGAAAAGGAATTGTTTTGAATATAATAAGTTAATTGGAAAGAACGATAGCTGAACCCTGCCAAACCCATCAAAATATCACATTATTGTAATTTACAGATGCAATAAAATCAAGAGTTGTAGACGGCTTGTTAAGGAAAATGCACATCTTGGGAATATTAAGCTGATTGAGGTGTTTCTCAAAGAACCTACTTCAGTTTCAAGTAGTGGTTAGAAGAGGTGTTAAGTTAATGGAAATCAGGTTTTGTTCGTAGTTGATCCGGATAGAACCCAGTCCTATCTAGAAGTTTATATTCACACTTCAGATAACAGGTTAAGGGTCTTGTGCTTAAAAGAAGAAATTCATTAACTCTGTGTCTTCTAGAAAGGTTGCATTTTGCAATATGTTCATTGTTTTGTTGATTACTCTGAACAGTGTTCACAGAGACCAGAAAAGTTATTTGTAGTTCATTTTCTGTTATATGTAGGCGAAGGTTTGTGTTCTGTGGCTGCCACGGTCATTAACAAGGGAAAGAATAAAGAGAGAAAAAGGAGATACGGAGCCAAGAGTGAAGACTGTAACTCCTGGAGCAGGCTGCTCAGTATTGCCTGGGCAGGCGTGAACAACATCAAGCTCTCTGAATGTATCAAATGTTATCTTCTTTGAAATGATAACACATCTGTCACAGGATCCTTCAGACACTGTGTCTCCTCCCGTTCTGTATAACTTTGAGTACGTTGGAAAGGTCAAAACTTTTTGTAATCAATTCCATTAGGGCCTTGTCTCTTTCCACACCACTGATAAACTCTTCTAGAGTCAGTTCCCCTAAAAGGAAGTAAAATACTCCTTAGGAACCAAGAAACACAGCAATCACTCCAACACAAGGCCATTCATACCAGATTGCTTCCCCACTCCCCCACCCCAACGTGTTCCCTGTTCTCTGCTCACAGGCAAATTCAGGAAGAGTATTTGCTAATGTTTTTCCAGTTTGCATCAGATCCTAGAATTCAGGCTCACTTTCTTTCTGTTAAAACAGGTCAAACACAGCTTTCACCGAAATCTAAGACAACAGTGAGTATTCAGTATCTGTGGTGACATGAATGTGTGAAAAGGGGCACTAATGAAACCTGTATCAAGGCTGAATTTGGATGTATGGACCAATTCTTACTGAGCTAACTGTAATTTATTTTATAACTGGTTTTAACAGAGATTAGGGTGTGATTTGCTGGGGATTACCAGGCATACTCCCTGTGTTGACTACTAGGATTATCTAGAGCCATGATAAGATATAGTAAAAAAAAATCCGTTAAGTGCTTCAATTAGATAAATTCTTTCAAGCAACTGATATGGTCATTTAAAATGTGAATTCTTGGGCTCACGTCAAAATCAGGTAATACCTTGGAACTATAGAATCTCTTTTATAGAGGAGCGGGAATATTGTTTATCATTCTTCAGGTTTTCCTGCTCTCTTCCCTGTCAGCAAAGGCAAAGGCCAGTCCTTGGCATGTGTCTGCCTACTGTAGTACACTGGAGCATACACAGATCTCTGACTAGAAGTTATTTCAGTAATAGTGTTTTTCTGTGAGAGGGGAAACAGCTTGGTTTAATAGGAAGACCTTGATTCCTTCCTCTGAGAATGATTTAAATTTTCACAAAAATTAATGATTTCTCACTGAAATAAGAAATGACAAGGGGCCAGGCAAAAAGGAAAATAGCTGGATGACCCTGGCCCCAGGGTGCTGGGAAGCAGAAGTTCAAGTTCTGTGCACCTCTGGTGAATGCTTAGCTAGGTGACTTTTGGCTGTTTGGGTTCTCACTGCACTGGTGATCAGGTTTGTATACACACCACAAAAGTGGAAAGGCCTCATAACTCCTGGCTCTTCATCATCAGTGAGAGGAGTAAAACCCCCTCCAGGGGCTGTTGTGCTGTGCCCTGAGGATGTTCACATCTCCTTTATCAACCCCAGTGCCCTTATATAATCATCCCAGGAACAGAGACAGAACAAGCCATCTCTGCTGTATGTTTGTCTGTGTCCTCCTGCTTTGCCAGTCACCTACTCACTCAGATGTCTCCTCCTATCCCAGGCACTCTTTTTACTTCCTATCTCCTTCCCTCTGCATTGCCTTTGACTGAGGTCTTTGGGTGGGTAGATATCCTGGTCTCATCAGAGGGACACACTGCATCTTTTTCCTGCTTATGCAGGTCAACTGGTCTTGAATTCCCTCCTTTTGATCCCAGGTTATGTGCTTCAAAATACCAAGACCAGTGTGCAAACATACAAAACCCACTGCATTTCCCACAGAGATGTGGTTATGTTGGCATGTCCACACTTACTGGGACAGGTCTCATTTCCTCCATCTAAGGAAAAGAAATTGCAAAGCCATCAGGAGGTTCCTTCTAAGAACTGCTTCCTACAACCAGTCAATTATTTTTTCTGTTTGAATGCAAGGAAGGACATTGCAACTTATTTGTCTGTTTGCCTTCTTCTTTAATAAGAAGTTACAGGGAGGAAGTGTAGTTTAAGCTAAACTTGGTAGAATTTGTCCCATTCCTCAGGTGGAGCCAGTCCTGCTACTCTGCAGCTATTTAAAAAATAACTAACTATGGAAAGTGATTTGAAATGGGAGTATTATGAAGCTAATTCTGAATAATTCATGTTCTCACACTTCATTGCTAAAATGTAAGGGCCAAAAGTTATTTTTTCAGCTGGTGGTCTAGCTCGGATACAATTATTACTTGCAGTAAACAGACAGTCAAAGCAGTGGCCCAAGTATGAATATGGCTTAGATTCTAGGGCATGACTATATGTTATTTGGAGTTCTTTGGTAATTTGCCTTCTCACAAAAGACGGGCTAATCAGGTAGAGAAGAAATCTTCTGCAAGTTATTCACATGCATCGCAAAGTTCACTGTTTATACTATGATTTTTTATCTCAAACAGCTTTTTTTAAAGTAACCTTAATACACCAAATAAGACCAGAAAAATGATCAGAAAAATGCCCAGAATTACCATCTGGGATATGATTTCGCTCTGCAGTGCTTTCCTAATAGTCCTAATTTGTCAATGATTGCAGTAATTGATGTTAAATATAATTGGAAGGTGGATTTAAATATAATTGGAAAGTGGAAGGAGGATCTTCATGATTAGAAGTATGAAGTAAGACATTCACATATAAGAGGTTTTCTATTAGAAACATCTCTGAAGCAATGAAATAGTTAGAGTTTCCAAATGTTACAAATGTCTCATTGGCTTAAGCTAGCAATTTTAAGGAAAAAAAACCCCAAACACAGTAGCATGTGTTGTAGCATGTGTTTGTTAATTATCAGCCTTCAAGGACAGCCAGTATGCAGCCCAATCTTAGAACATGCTAGAGCCTGTGCAACCATGCACCTTCATTGGATTTCTTATCCTTTTTAGATAGATTAAGCCAACACAAATACATTAAAAAAAAAAATCCTCGCTCACACTTTGATTTTGCTGTGCAACCAGAGTGCTGGCATTTTGGATACAGTGCAAGAGCTCCATGTTTTAGCCCCTACTGCATGTAATTCCTACTTCACTGTAATGCTGAAGTAATATGTGTAAAGAACACCACTCTCAGGCTTTAAGTTTGTCTAAATCAGTCAGTTCTTCAGTAGTGTGTCAACTCCCCTCTTGATTCCCTGTTTTCTTATGGGGAAACCCCTTGCCAATGCCAAGAAAACGTAGAATCTTACCATCATTGTTCACATCTATCTTCTGAAATATCATGTTTGTGAACTCTTCAGCAGACATGTCACTGTGGCCGTTAATAGCCTGGATAGCCTGAAGGAAAAAATGCAGAAAGTTATTTCACTTTTCCATCAAGTTGTGGGGAAAAAAAAAACCCAATGCAGCTCTTTAGTTCACCAACCTTTTCAAAAATCTCTAAATAAATAGCTGTTTCAAGTGAATCTTCAGTGATTAGGATTGGAAATTTAATTAACATAACACAGCCTGAAGATTACAGGCTAATTTACATCTCTCTGAAGGACTTCTGAAACCATGTGGTATCTCTGCTCTGCAATACACTTTAGATTCATCACCAGTATTTCTATCTTGCTCTAGAGAATACTGTGTCTTTGGAGAGTGCCCTATGGTCTGTGTGATTGAAATATAGCATTATTTTTCACAGCTGAAAGCACATGAGGAGAAACTCTAAGTCATAAAGACATGTTTAATTTAGTAATCACAAAGTCCGACCAGTAGTCCTGGGAGCAGGCAGAATTTACTTGCCCTCCAAAGAAATTAAGAAAAACAGAAGTTTCCTTCTACTTTTTCTGTGGCAAAGGACCCAGAATATATTTCACTTATAAGTGAATGGTTTTGCAAAATTGTATCACATTCACCAAGACAGTAATGTTTGCATTATGGTGATCATTTGGGTTAAAAAAATAGGACCCTCTATGTAAAGAGCCAGTGGTCCAGATGCAACAAGCTTATGTTTACAGAGTTGGATTCAAACTCAATATTCCCATTAGTAAGTGAATATTCCAGTTAGTAAGTGACTGGGAAAATACATGCATATATATTTATAAATACACATGCATATGTGTTCTATAACGGATATAAAAGAGAATTTGTTTTTCTGCATTTGAATTATCTTGAGGTGAACCATATTGTGTAAGGTAGTTCACCATATGTGCCAGGTTTTTTTCTGGGAGTTTTCCTGATATTATATTAGAACTGTTTATATTTAAAGAAAACATAAATTAAACCTGTTTGGCACTGATGTGTAATCTTGACCATCACTGTTTTTATCTCCCTTTGCACAAACAACTTCCAAAAGTCAGCAAGTTTCTCACAAAACCAGGTACATAAACTTGTTTGTGTTACCAATTCATACTTTAGATACTTTTGGTGTTTTAAATGTCTGACCCTGATGCAGTCTTCAGAAGGTTGTAACCTCTGCCACAGTTAGATTTGTTGTAGTGCTAAGAGTAAGGCAGTGGTTCCTGAAGTGTTTGAATCACTGACTACCAAAGAATCAGTTTAAATAATAAAACATAATAACTGGGCTGTTAAAATAGGGTTCACGGTTGTCTGGAAGGGAATTTGATGACTGATCATGATCTGATGGCCCAAAGTTTGCACAGCTGTACGGACTGATGAAGTTTTAATAGGACTTCGGTGATATAAATTAATGTTTCAGATATGACATATACTTTTAGAAAGGCCCTTGTATGATGCTTAGGATGACCAGGGCCCTTAATGGCTGTGAACCCAGAGTTTTATTTTTGTTTAGAGCTCAACAATTTTGATTCAGGCTTGGTCAAATAACTTTGCCAGGTTTAGGGTTAAAATCCTTGTACTCCAAAAGAGAGAGATTGCAGGGAGGTTTAAGCTGATTTTAAACCAATTGATTCTTGGAAAATAATTCTTTACATTAAGATAATTTTAATTCTCCTTTTTGGATAAAGCCCAAGATAAAACACAGTCACCTCATTGCTTCTGTGGGAAAAATGATAGAGATTATCTGCAAAAGAAAGATGTCATTAATCTTACAACAAGAATTATGTTGTATTATGTCATTCATATTTGCAAGGATCCCCATAATACCTTTTGGATGAAAGCAGCTACTGAAGTGCAAAATGTAATTTTGCTACAGCAAGTTAATAAAATCCAGAAATCATTTTAAAGAAAGAATTACACTTCTTTGGTTTTATGGATTTGAAATTGACCTATTGTCTGCAAAATTTTCTACAATATTTGTATCCATATATCACTGCATGATAAAATCAAATTACCCAAATTTAATTTTAAAATTAGGTTAATGGCATTTGCAGTAAACAAATCTAAAAGCCTTTCAAAAAAATTAAGTATTAAGTATATTTTGATGACTTCTATTTTCTTTTTTGCAGCAAGTTCCATTTGAGAAGTCAGTTTTTCACAACAGAGTGGCACAAATACTTGTAACCAGCTATTTTATTCATTAAACTGCTTTGGTTCTACCCTGCCTTATAGCATAGTTTATCACAATAATGTCTTTACTGTTTCTACAGATTTTCACTTTCAGTAAAGCATAATATCTATAGAACTATGGCTTAAAGTAGAATACTAAAGCATAATATCTATAGAAATATGGCTTAAAGTAAAATACTACTTAGATATGTTTACTTCAATAAGCAAGAAACTAATGGCAGGAGTGTCACTAGCCAGAACAATTCTGATCTTACAACTGTAAAATATTAGCTAAAGTACAGACAATCCATTTACAACAAACCTGTGTCAAGACCAATGCCCTGTCAAAGGCTCTTGCTATTATTAGGCATAACTTTCTTACCGTGAATATGCTTAAAAGTTCTTTTTTGTCAATACATCCGTTTCCATCAGCATCATATAGCTTAAAATACCATTTCAATTTTTGGTCAATTTTCCCTCGGATAACCAAATTTATTGCAGCTATGAACTCCAGGAAGTCTATAAATCCATCCTAAAAGAGAGAGAGAAAAAAAACCCCACCAACCCACTATTTAATGATGTTGGTTTTCTCTTCATTCTAACAATTTCACAGGAACAGGTCATTGAATTCACTATAATGCACACTGATTTATAAAGCACCTTAAGATAGAAATCTCCTGTGATGTTTAAAAAGGATGCACTTAAATGGAAGCACTATAGGAAGGGGTGTTAGCACAGTTTTGTTCTCCCCTGAAAGCTGGGGACAGTGGGGGGCAAGTCTGTTCTGAGCAATTGTTACTGACAGTTTCTAAGAATAGAAACAGTTTTATCATAGACTTCCACGTGTGAAAAAGCGGGGTCTGGGATACCTGGTTTGGCACTAATGAGATGCCTACAATGGACAATGCTTATATTTGTATGGGTACTGCAAGCTATTGATGATCTCCAGTGCAACAGAGCTGCTCCAGGCGTTATTAATCCGAGAGAACATGCAGGAAATGTACAGGGCAGCCAATAACTTGGCATGAACCCCAGGTACTGGGGTTTATCCATAAAAATATCAGGTCTCTGTGACTAATACATTTGGTGTGGGCTATAAAGCCTTTGAGTTATAAACTAGTTTCTAAATAGTTAGGACTGGGGGATATTCATGGGGAAAGAGTATTTCAGATCAATTTAACTCTATTTTCTACTTCCATCTCTGAAACTACTTATGGAAACCTGTCGAAGACAGGCCTCTATGGTCAGATGATATAAGCTACTGTTCCTCTGTTTCTGTAAAAATGTGGTGAGGATGGAAGAAACAGTTGCTGAATTTGGAGAGTACTTGTTTTAACTATTTCTCATGTGCATAGGAAAAGAATGAATGCCTGATAAAGTTAATCTTGTGATCTTCACGCTGGTCAGAATCCAATTGCTTGGAAGACCTTGTTAAGACTGTCATCAGTTTCAGATGGCCTGTGATTGAGAAGGTTGGGTGAATATCTAGTAGGTTTAGCATGTATCTATTTTTTTTTCTTTTTTTCCCCCATATATCAACGCAGATGATGTCATTTGAGGTTAGGCAATCAACAGGCATTGATCTGTCCTTGAGGCTGCACTAGACTAAAGGAAAAGATGCCCTGTAAAGGTGAGATGCAACTCCTTGCTATACTTGCAATGCCTGTTTTGATTTCTGTTTCTTAGGTGCTGAGCGGCACCTGAGAGGTACATCCAATGTTTCAAACACCCTGGGTTCAATGTACATGCAGAAATGGTGTGTGCATAACTTGTCCTGGTCTCAGTGAGAACAGAACTAATTCTGTTGAGTGACTTTTCAGCTCAGTTCTTCTAAGTCACTGCAGTGTCTGAAGTCAGCAGCCTATTTTCCCAGGCAGTGTCTGCTGCTGGCAGTGATAACACCCCCTGGTTAGAGTTGGTACCAAGGGTTGGTGTGCAGACCAAGGCCACTGCTGGATCTTGTGTACCGTGTTGGGGGGTGCAGAAAGTAAAAGGTCACACGTGCAGGGACGGGCAGACAGGGCAGGTGACCCTAAAGTGTCCAACAGGGGGTTCCAGCCCATATACATCATAATTCAGTGTAAAGATGAGGGACCATGAGGGTCAAGCTCTGCTTGGCTGGCTTGGCTCTTCTGGCTTCTTGTTCAGTCCTTC